>VCCN01005781.1:1981200-2001596 GCA_006491835.1 Architeuthis dux
ATTATCCATAATGTATATGTATATTCCCAGTATTAAAAAAACTGTCATATGATGGGTAATATTCTAGTATATATATATAATAATAAACAGTGATTTTTTTTTTCTATTTCTCTGTCCGTAACAATGGACTCTTCTACTTAAAGGGAAGAATTTTGCTGATGAAAATATCCCCTACCCACCATTTGAAACAATGGACTCTTCCACCTAAATGATTTCAGTTTTAAAAAGTCATCGCATAGAGATCCGTGAATTTTTTGATGGGATTACGACACCTTTTTAACTTTGCCTTCTGAAATGTTTAGAAAAGTTGTCAATTCTAACTAAGAAATACATTTAAATCTGAAGTAAATGTTTCTCCAGACTTTGGTAGAATATTGTTTACAATTACATAGTAAGCAGTGAATCAGCGTACTTAGACCAGTGTTCTTCAATGTGGGTTTTGCGAGAAGGTATTTTTAACAAAATTTAATAAGAAAAAAATTAAAAAATTATTTTATAAAAAATTGGTAATGGATTGAAGAGGATTCCCAGTTAACACTGAAGCAACTTGCAAATAGGCTCAAGGACGTTGATGTCATTGCATGTGAGTAAAGGTCCAAATGTAAAGGTGATATTGGCCAGGTCATCCTACAAAGTCATTTATGCCACCCGTTGAAGAGGAGCATTCAAATCTGAAACTGCGAAGGAATTGGTACTTGAAATGTTATCTACGTAGTCTTCCTGGAGATACTGCAACATTAGTTGTCTTTGCTCCTTGTTACAGCAAGTTACATGAATGTGCTATCCAATATCCTCGGTTTATCGTTCTTTGACTTGGCCCTTAATCACCTCAGCTTAATCCTGTCGAAATACTGTGGTCAAGCATTGTGAAGCGAAATATGTGAGTACCAGCAATCAATCCCCCTGCCATTAGTGAGCAATGAATGGCTTTTCTGGAGTCCAATATTGACCAAGCTCTTGCGTAGATCAGATCTCTGGATTGTGTCAACTCTTATCAACATTCTACTTCATTTCTTCCCTGCTGTTCTGAATTACCTACATAAGACCTTCATGCATCTTAGAGATGTTTGATAGAATCTGTTGTACTGTTTGTTAAGTTTATAAGCAATGTCATAGATATAGATATATTCCTTCTTTGATTATAATTTTTGTTTTATTTTAATAGATCTAAGTGGTTCAATTTCTTTTATTTTTATTTGAACGACTTTTTTGTGTTAGAGTACTAATACCATAATGAATAAGAATAGTACATAAACAATTTAGAAGTATAAATTAGAAATTAATCAGGATTTATTCAGTTATTCCCATCATAAATGTTTCAAAATATTTCCAGTAATCAAATTTTTGAAAGGAAAACAAGACTGAAAAACAAAGTACACGAATAATGAAAAATACATTTTGGTAAAAGTGTCTGAAGGCAACGTTAAAAAAAAAGGACATATATAGGACATTTATTTTAGTGTGAAAAAAAAAAAAAGAAGCACACATCATAATCATATTTACACAATATCTAGGGCCTTAAATATGTGATAGTGTAATAAATTGGCCGTGGAATATTTACCGACAGCAAATTATCGACATTTATCGAAATGTACAATTTATCGATATATAATTTACAGAGATCTTTAAAACTACAAAAAGATTAAGAATTAAGAAGAATTTACTGTACTGAAAATATATTAAAAGATTTGGCAATCGTTCGGCAGAGGGCCCATGCTGTTTTCAGCTATTTAGGTACTTTCCAAACTTTTGATGAAAAAGTGATACTTGATGAGAAAAAAAAAATGTTAAAAACTGGAATGGAGAATTTTTCAATCTAAAAATTGTTTTTTATGTTTAGAACCGGAGAATTTTGTCTTTGAAAAAGTTGTTTCCACTGTAAATAATGGGTCATAATAATAGCAATGCACACTTTGTTTTGTTTGTTAACAAAATCATCAACACCCTATTTTGAAATCATTATGTTTGAAAGGAAAAAGACCAAAGTTTTGTCAAAAAATGAAGGGAAAACAAGATTTATTAACAGCATAGAATTTAGCCATTTTGTAGTAAAAAAATATAAACAATACTTAATTTACCTGTAACTAAAATATTAAGTCTTAACTTTTCCAGTTTAAATAAAATTGTATGTGAATTTAAAAAAAAAAAAAAAAAAAAAAAAAAAACTAACTTTATAACTTGCATCTTAAACTTAAATTTCATGTATCTTAACTTTTTTAGCATAAATAAAAATGTTTATTTGTGAAATTTATTTTTAAAACCTTTATTATCATAACTTACACCTGAAACTTATTGAGTATCTTTCAGTTTAAACAGCTGGGCATTACAAACACACATGAAGGATTTCAGTTGAGAATTATTAAAACACAAATACAGATAATACGAAACAAATAAAAAAAAGTATACTAAGTTGTATATAAAAAAAGCATGCATAAATAAATAATTCTCAATTTCTGATTTAAAAAAAAAAAAAAGCAACTTAAATAATGATTTACAATACTTCATCAAAAAAGTAAGTATAAATATCTAAAATTAAATTAAAAACATTTAAATATAGAAATGATGCTGAATTATGACTTGAAAAATTAACTGACAAAAACCTGTTTAAACTTTTAAAAAATATCCCTTAAAGTTTATGTATATTAAGTTTTTTTAGCATAAATAAAAACAAAAATGTTTGTGAAATTTATTTTGTTTTATTTTATAATTTTATTTCATTTTGAACTTCTAAGTAATTTGTATATCTCAATAAATTGTACATCACGGGAAATTGTTATCGGTAATGTGTTGTCGGTGAATCTTCCTCACCACTATTGCTAAAAAAGAATTTTCTGATATTCAATCTAATTCTACCATTTGTGTGGCCTCTCAGTCCCTTGTACTCCCTTCTAGTAAAAAAATACATCAGGGTTTACTAATTCTAAACCATGCATACTCTTAAACATTTCTAATAAGTCTCCCTGGTCCCTCCTATTTTCTAATGATGACAATCTTAACTCTTAAACTATCCTCATAACTCATACTTTTTAATTCTGGTACTAACTTAGTTTTCTCATCTCTGGATGTTTTTTTTATATATAAGCTGCTGTTGTGAACCATTGAAGGAAGAGAAAGGAAAAGTTATAATGAAGAAAGAAAGCAATGAAATGGATAAACAAGAAAGTTTTTCCATTTGTGGACAGTTTGTATTGAAGTGACACAAGTTTTTATGGTCGATCACTAAAAGACTGAACTTGTCCAAAACAAATGGCAAAAGATTTTGATGGTTTGTTGCTTCTTTATTGGATTTTGGGTGCGTCAAGTGAATGATTTCTTTGATTGATTATTGTCTTTTAAGAAGAAGAGTTCCGTCAATGGGTTTCTCATAACTGAATTGGCAAATCAATTTTAAATTGATTTTGATTGTTGTTCGGGCAAACTGACTTCAATGCAGGGCCGGCCCTAGGGTCCCTGGGGGGGGGGGCTGCAAGCTGAACTTCGGCACCCTTTAAAGTATAGAATTATCTTATTAGAAACCGTCAACTACCAATCAAAGCTGTCCACCAGTCAACATAGGTTTCTTCAGTTTTTAAGTGGTTCTGCTTGGCTGGCTATCTGTCACGTGTACGGGCCGCACCTATGGAGCTTCTCTCGTGATCATTAAAAAGTGAAAATTTTCAACAAAAAAAACCCCCCAAAACAAGTGTAAATGCTGCTGGACACAAACTAATGGACCAATTTAGCATAAACTTACATTGTAAATTGAACACCCTACTAAAAACTTATTTGGGGGGGGGGGATTTCTCTAAAAGGAATAAAAACATTTTTTTTTCTTTTTACTTAATAAGGAGTAGATGTTGAAATCTTTGCCCTCTAGCTCCATTGGTGCACACATAATAGGCAGGGAGGATCACTTAAAAACTGAAGAAACTTATGTTGACAATTTTGGTTGATGGAAAAATAAAGCAAGAACTTCTATGATTCAAATCAAAATAACCTAATTATTAACAAGTAGCGATAATTGATGGGTGATGGTTGAGAAGAAAAAAAAGATGTAATGGTTGAGAAGAAAAAAAAGATGTAATGGTTGAGAAGAAAAAAAGATGTGATGGTTGAGAAGAAAAAAAAGATGTAATGGTTGAAAAGAAAAAAAAGATGTAATGGTTGAAAAGAAAAAAAAAGATGTAATGGTTGAGAAGAAAAAAAAGATGTGATGTGCTGCATCAAGATAATTGATGGCTGATGGTTAAGAAGAAAAAGAGATTAAATAAACAAAACCTTTATTTTGTGGAAATACATGATGGCCCCAAAGTAGGTGCACACTTTTTATCTTAAGTTGTTTTATTGAGAAATAAATTAGTTTAATATTCCTCAATAATAAAGAATTGTATTTAATGTGACATTGAAACCTTTCCAAGTGTCAGTGTCACAAGAAATATATTTCACACATATCTTGGGGGGGGTGGGGGTGGATTCATGCCTTTCCTATGCATTAGTGCAAACTACCTCAACCAGAATTTGACCTTGGTTCGCCAGTTCTCTTTTCTGACTTGTTCATTAATAGTTAACCATTCTGCACCAAAGTTATGGTAAAAAGCTTAAATACAACTGACTGCATGGGATATTCAATACTTTCAATAGGTTTTAATTACAGTGGAATAATGTCATAAAACCATGTGGTCCACCAAACAATCTTGCCCAGCCAAGCAGACAGGGTGGGACTATGCTAATACGAAAATTGATAGTCAAACTTTGAGTTTCTGATATCCTTCATCAAGTTGTTTTTGAAAGCATTGATCTATTTGGAGGAAATAGTCTCTTCACTGAGATCATTCCATGGTTTGGTCACTCGAGTGGAGAAGAAATTCTTTCTCAGCCCAGTGGATGTCTGTACCTGGAGTTTTTGACTATGTTCACTGGTTGTTTTAGATAAAGATGAAGTAAGCATACACTTGTCTGATCACAAAGAGCAGTGACAGTTTTGTTCTAAGGTGTGAATTTATTTTGAATACGGTAGACCTCCAACAAACCAGCATGGTTAGCGGTGGAATTCCCATGTCTCTAGATTGAGTTTACTCATCCTCTGTGTATATGACAAGTCTTTAATTTTGGGGGACAATCTTGGTAGCTCTTCTTTGGACTCTTTCTATTGCATCAATGTTGTATCTCAAGTGTGGTGATCAGATGCATGACACAAACTCTAGATGTGGGTGGACAATAGCTTTGTAGAGGAGCAGGCAGTTTTCTTCATGTATTGAAAGGTCTGCTGTACATAGCCAAGCATTTTGTTAGTGGTGTTAACCTTTTGTTGGGTATGTGTTGTAAAGTTGAGACAATTGTCTACATGGACTCCTTCACTCTTGCTCCACTTCAGTCTTCTACTGCTTGCAACCCAGTAATGGGTCGGGACTTGTAACTTGAAGAACCCTGTGTTGCATTCTCTTGTTGTAGCAATGGAACACCAGCTTTTTTGTGACTTTGTTAAAGTGTGACAACAGAAATAAAAAAACGCTGATAATTCGGACGCCAGCATGAGGAGGACTGATTCCTTCTTAAAGAATATAGAACCACTAGAAAAAAAAAAAGAAAAGATGGCAGGTATAGTTCCTGGCTCTGAGTGATGGAACATTATTTTACATTAGTTAATGCCCTGGATGACCATAAAGTCCATGCGGTGCTACTAGCGACACAAGGACCTATAGTGTCTTATGTTCATAGGCTGATATACAATAACCAAGGGTTGACATCGCAGGCCTTAAAGACAGCTCTTGCTGAATACTGTGGGGATATAACGGACACTCACTCATATTTGATGGCTCTGTCCAACATTAAACAAGGCAGAAGTGAAGGTATCCATCCTTACATGGTAAGGTTGTTATGCTTGGCAGAGAAGGCATATGCAGGGACAGAATGGGGGGGGGGGACAGTAGTGGAGAAGCAATTAAAAAAACAAACAAACGTAACATCTGGCATAAGTCGTCTTCCTGTTGATATTGAATATGACTGAATAAATCAGCTTCTCAGCTGACCTGTAAAGAACGTTAAATACAGTAATTTGAAATCAGTTCTACCAATTAAGTAGTAATAACCGTCTATTAGTTAATTAGTTACTTATATTAGCAGTTAGTCATTCAACATTGGTAAAAGCATCTGTAATACAAGTTGGCTTGACCCGTTTAACTGTACACTAGTCTCACTTACTGAAAATGTGTTTAATAAACTATATTCACTAGCTGATACCCATTCCACGCTGGGTTAAATATTAGAGGAGTGGAAAATAAAAGGAACTGGAGCTTTCAGACTTTAAAAACAAATTTCCCTTCACTTTTGACTCCCTTAAAAGGGGAAAGTCTACCTTCACATTTGACCCCCTTAAAGGTTCCTTTCATTTCCAACCTCTTAAAATGGAAAAAGTTTCCTTTCACTCTTGGACACCTTGAAGAATTATATATAAACATAAAATACAAATTGCAAAAATCGGTTGATAAAGACCTGATCAAATACAGAGAGATATAGCTGACATATACTAATTTTGATATTAATACTCTGAATTTTTTTTTTAATCAAGTAATTTTGATTTTCAATTGCAGCATCTTTCTTATTTTAGAAATATATATATATTTTTTTAAATGAAAGGCAGACTCACCGTTTTTTGTCAAAAATTAGATAACATTTTTTTAAAAATTAAAAAAAAAACATTTGATGCTCTAATATGTGTAGGTTCAAATGAATGGTATGACTTTCCTAATGTTGATATGATTCTACGGGCCTAACTATTATAGTTTTGGGTAAAATCCCAGATGAAAAAAAGAAAAAGATTTTTTAGAGAGACTTTCTAGGTGAGTGCGAATGCAGACCCCCATACAAATTGAAGATTTTTCTGTGCAAAATTAGACATCGAAATATGTGCTGTAGGTAAATTGAGACCTGTTGATTTCGAATATGCCTTTGTTTTTACTCTGTGATGCGTAGTTTTCGAGTTATAAGAGTACTAACATACATACACAGTTTAATACCTAATTATATAGGTAGTGAATTTCTAGGTAATCATGAATGCTACTTGACACAATAAGGGTCCAATTTAGCATAAACGCCAATTGGAAACTGCCCCCCCCCCTCCAACTTATTTTGAATTGGAATGTTCAATATCTAACATACTAAATTCCTACTCAGAAGTCCCATTAGTAATCACAGATAAGTTGGTGGCCATACCTCCGACTAACTTGTGTTTTGGTCTGGGATATGTGAAATAGACTTAGAGGGGATAAACACCCAAAATGGTGTCACTCATTTCATCATACACTATTTTACCCCTAGCTGGGGGATACAGACAGATTAATGCCTTTACCAAGCGCATTAGTGCCAGTCGGGTTTGAACTAGAGACACCGAGTCCATTTTCTGCGCTGCTAACCGATCACCCACCAGCACTTCATACAACATTTGGTGAAATATAGTAAGATAGTAAATTATTAAGTAAGCTTAAAACCTGCTCTGGAATCCAAATAATAAGCACAGAAAATTTGGTGGCCGTTTGTGAGTTTTGCGATCACATAAAAATGGACATTTTCTGAATTATAGTATGATGCATACTTTAAAAAGTAAAAATTAAATTTCAATGAGAGCTAAAGTTTTGTCTGAATCTTTGAGATGAGGAATTATAATTATTATACACAGATTTATTCTAACTAGTGTCCTCATCTATAGTCACATTGTTTCAGCCCACGGGACAAATGGCGTAGTGGATAGAAACATTGGTTAAGTGAATCTAGTAACCTACCTGGTGGTCATGAGTTCAGTTCCTGGGCCGGGTAGTGTGAAGAAGTCATGAACACTGGTTCAGTGGAGGGAAAGACAAGCGACATCACAAGGACAAATTAACTGGTACGAAATATCCTCTGGCATGGACAGCAGAATGAGAACAATCTACCCTCATGGATTGAATAACGGGTTCAGTTCAAAATTTCCCAGAAAGTCACTAACTACGACAGACACCTGAAAAAGACCAGCTGAAACATAGTGACTATAACAACCAAGATGAGGACACTAATCCAAATAAATTGTGTATAATAGTGTGCTAAAATTGATCAAGACTATTTAGAGTAAGATAGAAACTGTCACATGACCAACATCTTTTGGCACATGTCATGTTGGGGTGATCAATTAATAAATTAGAAAAAGGGGTAATCAATGATTAAGTTACCCTCACATTTTGTTAGGAAGTGATCAATAAAAAAGTCTGAATTTTCAAAAAAACAAGCATGAACACATGACACAAACTAAGGGACTGGTTTAGTATAAACTTACATTGTTAATGAACCCCCCCACTAAAAACCTATTTTGGGAGGAATTTTCAAAAAAGAAAAGGAAAAAAAAAGTTGTTTCTAAATATAATAAGGAGTAAACGTTTAAATTTTCAGCCCTCTGGCTCCATTGGTGCGGCCCGTACACGTGACACATACATAGCCAGCTAGACTGACTTAAAAACTGAAGAAACCTTTGGGAACAGGTTTTAGACAGGTTCCTAATAAAGGTTTTGTGGAGTTATCTTCAAAATCTTCATGTTCTTTTTATCTACACTGTTGGTTGATGAAGAATGAAATACAATGTATTATTGCCAAGTATTGACTTTTCCAAAAAGGCTGGCTTCCAAACTGTATCAAATCCATGGATAGAAATAAATAGATCTTTCTATAAACAACATTTAGAAGTGCATCAGGTTTCTTTCAAACATCCATCGACTTCATGTGTGTGTGTTATATTATATATATATATATATAAAGACAAAGATTCTTCTGCAGATTGTTGGTTCTTTTCCAACTAATATCCTTATCTTTGTCACTTATTGATTTTACAAGGCTTCAACTTCGTCTATTTATGGTTTTATCAAACTAACAGTCAGAATTTTGTGGGTCTTCAAACTGAAGAATTTCTATTGCATTGCCGACTCTTGTGGTTGGGGGATTAATGAGATGAGAGAAAACCAATTAAAAACATACTGGTCTGGTTAGTCACTCAATAGAAACCCTCACATGATCAAGTTTTTTGGCAGCATGTCATGTTGGGGGTCAATTAAAAAATTGGAAAGAAAAAAAAGGGATGATCAATGAATAAGTTACTTCTTTCCTTTTGTTGGGCAGGTGATCATTAAAAAAGTCCAAAATTTAAAAAAACATGCATGATCACTGACAGACACAAACTAAGGGACCAATTTAGCATAAACTCACATTGTAAATTGAACCCTCACATTGAGAGAAAGAGACACACACTTATGGGGGAGAGAGTGAAAGACACACACCTAAGGGCATGGTGGGAGAAAGAGATATGCATTAAGGAGGGTTCATAGAAGTTAAATCTTAAATAAAATTTAATCACTTACATTTTCTTGTAAATAAGCAGAGCAACATGATTCACATTTTCTTAAACTTTCATTTTTCACATTTTTTTGGAATGTGAAAGAAAAAAATGTTCAGCTTCTTTAATCTTTTAAACAAAATATTTTTAAAAAACTTTAAATTAAAAGTTGAAATTATTCTATTTTAATTCTTACCTAAACTAGAAAGCACCCCCCTCCTGTCAGGGGAAGTAATTGTGCATGGATCCACCCAAAGATTTAATCACTTCTTCCGTAGCCCATTGCCCAACACTTCTACAAATTTCATAGAAATTCAGAGAGAACTTTTGAAGACATTGTGTAGACAGACACAGAACTTTGGCGATATGTGGACATATAACCACGACAGAGGGGAGGTAATTGTGCATGGAACTGCCCAAAAATTTAATCACTTCTTTTGTAGTCTATTGTCTTCCACAAAATGTCATAGAAATTCATTGAGAACTTTTAAAGATATTGTGTGGACAGACAGCATATATGTAATTATATGGGGGGGGGGGGAATTCCTGGATCTGCCCCCAATTTTAACAACTACCTTACCCCATTGCCCACCCTTCCAAAATATTTCATTGAAATCCATAGAGTAGGTACTACTCTATGGATTTCAATGAAAATTTTTCACTTCCGGAGATATTGTAGACAGACAGAAAGATGCGACTGAATAAATATAACTCTAATATAACTATAAAAAAAAAAAAAAAAAAAAAAAAAGAAAAAAAGATGAATAGCAGCACCTATCCACACATTTAGATATATTATCCTACTATCAACAAAAATGACAGGATTATTTATGTTATGTATATGGATAACTTATGGATTGGTGCAATATACTCTTCTGACCCCCTTTGTGAAGTACTCCATACTGGATGTAAACAAAAGTGAAGGCAGGCAAGCAAATAAAGTCACAATCAGCATCAGCCATTTGACCTGCACCTTGCTTGGTCGGTTGCTAACTTAATTTCATCATTCATAAAAAAGCATTGCCATTAAACTTCTTGAATCGAATGTCTAGTTTAAAGTTAAAGGTGTAAAATCATCTGTTTAAACAATGTTTCTCCCCGTGGCTGAATGGTTCAAAGCAACCAGGCATATACTGGACCACCTCTGGCTAGAGGGTGTGAGTTCGATTCTCACCGTGGACCTACTCTTTACGCTGTTTATCCGTTGCTGTAGGATAACAATCCGAATCAAAAGTTATGATAAAAAGCAACTCAAAATTAAGATGAAGGTAAAACTAGTCAAAAATTGATAATTAGAATAAATTTAAATTAAAAATAAATTAAATATCATTGAATGTCTAAGATCGATGAGTCTCATATTTTTAATTAAATGACACATTATTCTGGGCTAGACACTATCCTGTAGCTTTGAAAATCTTGTGACACAAATCCACATAGAATCACACCATTCAAAAACAACCCTGCAGTCAAAATACAAAACAAAACACTACAAAAATATTGATTTCCAATGTAAATACTTTTTGCTGAAGTCTTTTTTGCTTAACAGTGAAAGCTTTACAGTAGGATCATCCATTATCCTTAGTATTTTTTCTTATTTCCAGAGTTTATAGAAATTTTTTGCAATGATTTCACTCTTGCAAAGAGCATGCCAATAGGCAAGACATTACTTTTCTTTGCTATTGCAAAGTTCCAGTAAGTAAAAGGACTGTCAATAGCAATAAGCAAGGCAGGACTGAAAGCTACCATTAAAAAAAGTCCCATTAGTAAGCCAAGTGTAGCAATTGATAACATATGGGAGCTTGTAATCAAAATTTAGCACACAAAAAAAATAAAAAATGGAAGGGAAGAGAATACAGTATATCTATGATATCCCATAATGCAATATAGCTAACTTGACATCTGAAAAAGGCTAGAGAATGTACTGGCCAAGATATATTTAAAAAAAAAAGAAAAAAGAAAAGAAATCAAAGATAGTCTAAAAGATTTCATTGAATACTGACAATAGCTCATCTCAAAATCTCACATTAAAACGAGAAAGTTGCTTCTTGTAACTCTTTAAAGACTAGTATCTGTGTTCATTGAAAAGTGTTACACACACACAAATATATGAGTGGCTGCGCTTGATAAGTGCCCAATGCACCACCCATTGTGAAAATGCTTTTATGTTGGATAACACTATTTCAGCCCTTCCCCCATCATTTGCGATCAAAATCGAGTCAGTTATCAGATCAGAATCATAATGCAGTGTTCATGCTTCAAAATAAAATAAAAAATGAGCATTGTACAGCGCTCGGTCTTTTATTTATCAATCTAGGCTGCTCGTTTATCAATCGCTAACATACATACTGGTGACCATATGCATTTGGTAAAACTATCTACCCATGTTTCTGTGGAATTCAAGCAGTTTCTTCACATTCTCTTACTTTAAGATTTGATAGTTCACTACTTCAAAGGTGTTAATAGTGTAAATAAGTGTTTCTACATCTAACTATAATTGATGAAATCTGTGTGTGTGTGTGTATGCACCAAGATAAACATGACAACTGGCCATTGTACAGAATTGATATTCGCCATATATATTAGTTGGCACACAAGGGAGTGCAGTATCGAGTTTGAAGTTTTTTGAATTGGCGGTTCTGGAGAAATCTCATAAAGTAAATGAAAAGCTAGATTATAGATCTTTTATCTAAAATTAGAGGTTTGTTGTAGAAATCAATTTCTCTCCAACAGAAAATCATTTTCTGTTTGCTACACAATGCTGTAACAGATCACTGTGGCCCAATAGTAGAGTGCTTGCCTCCTGTTTGTTAGGTTGTGGGTTCAATCCATGGCCAAGTAATAATATTAAAAAAAAAAAAAAAAAGATTGGTACTCAATGCTTCTTTGCTAAAATCTCAGAATAAAGAGTAGGATTGAGGAAGCCTGTCGAGGGATGGGCTCTTTCACCCAAGGCACACCCATAAAAAAACATGGGTGCCCCTACAAAGGACAGTGGAGCACAAACTCAGTGCTGAGTTACGGGAGTATGGACACAATGCTGTTCGATATGGACATGTATTGATGCAAATTGCACCACTAGATGTCACAAGTCAACACTATTCTAAGTCAGTCTGCCACATGGCGTGGTTCTGGATTAACTGATTTGTTTCCTGTGGCTTTTCTTTTAGTGTTTGCAAGCAAAGATAAAAAGAACAGTGTGTGTGTGCATGAAATGTTTTGTGCGTGAAATGTCGTAATGTTTTGAGAAGCTTTTAGGGAAGATTTAGGTATAACACAATTGTTAGAGGGCTATTCGCATGTCAAATTTGTTGAAATGGCTGACCTTCAACGAGCTAAAATGACAAAAATCTTGTAAAAGTTTACCATGCAATCAATGAAGATCGTCGTTGACGAAATATCTGATGTCACTGGTGTGTCTTGGAGTTCACATCAGCAAATATTAACAGATGAAACGCGTTTCTGCATAATTTGAGCCTTGTTTGTTCACAGGAGATTAAAAAAGGAAAAAAAAAAGAGCAATTGTTTGAATGTTTGCCACGATTTGAGAGAACAAGTTCAAAAGACCCAAATAACTAGTACTCCCTCATTTGTGTGATAAGAAGTATCAGAGTAAAAAGTTGATAAGGAACTGAAAGTTCTACATGTTTTGATTGAAGGAGAATTAACTCGATGAATTGTGAAAATTTTGTATCATTACCAAAAGATTCCCTTCACCAGGTGTTGTGATTCAGTTTAATTTTATGCAATAGAATTATGACCCACTGACATAACAAACAAACCATTTTATCTCAGGGGGTAGGGCATACACTTAATACAACTAAAAGTAAAAGAGCACTTCACACACTCAAAGTCTAAAGGCAACTAAACTTGTGTTCGTTTCAAAGGCCTAGATGTGTTGAACATACTCATTGTACTGTATGTGTATGAATTGTGTCTTTCCTACCACCCCTCCCCATCATTAAACCTGTTGTTTTTCAACCCTGCCAAGGTGGCTATTATTACTGTTAAGATTCAATAAATTTAACAAATAAATTATTGATGACAAAAGATAAGATATATTCATATATCAAATCTTAATTATTTCATTGTCACAAATACTTTTTAAAATTTTTTATTCATTGTGAACCTGCAACACAGTAATGGGTCAGGACCCACACTTTGAAGAACCTTGTTTTAAACCATCTCTTTCATTTTTAATATAAGAAGGTGCATTGATGGTAAGGTTGCCATATGCCCTTGCCTGTGGTGCATTGATGGTAGGGTTGCTATACATCCTTATTCTCCTGGACATGTCCTCCATTTAGATATTGAAATCGTCATCTGAAAGGAATTTTTCTTGTCCGAAGTTTCAGCTACCATCATAAAACTCTAATGACAAGAGAGAGAGGCTGAGAGAGAGAGAGAAGAGCCATCTCAAAATTCAATCACTTCTTCCATAGCCCATTGCTCACCTTTCCACAAATTTCATTGAAATTCACCAAGAACGGACAACATGAGTGAATGTTAGACTCTTGTATATCCACTTGTCGGCTGTCAACTTTGATATAACACAAGATAAACACATACACTCCGGGGTCTTCCATTCACAGGCGTCTATATGTTAGGACGCTGACCGCTAACTCCTTTGAACACGATAAAGTATCAGAGAAAAGGGACTCCTTTAACAGAGTTATCTTTCTTTGTATATGATATATTAACATATTGACAGTGAATACATATACATCTTCCAACTTTGTTCGAAGGGGCAAAGTATTCCACTTCTAAAACAGGGTCTGTTTAATCCATATTAATCCACTAATCTTCATCTGAAGATAATTCAACCATATCAGGAACGCCTGTCAGATTGAAAACTAGCCGATTTTCTGAAAGCCAGATAAATGGTCTGGTACCATTGTATGCAATAAGTTTTTCTTTACATCAGGGCTTCTCAAACTTTCATTCGTGACCCCTTTTGAGGAGACAAAATTCTTTTCTCAACCATCCACTCACTTATAAAAGTGTAGGATAATGCTGGTATTTCTTCTGCTGCCGATGTGAGAGAGAGAGATGTCTCGTCGTTGAGTTGTACCTTTACAGTAGCGAATATTCTGTGGAGGAAAATATACTTTTGTCCATACCAGAGAAAAAGGCTCTCCCACGTGGTTGGATGGAAAGACGACAAAATTCATTTTTTTTCAATTGAAAATATGGGTTCATTTTATTCCTGTTGATGGCTTCGATTCTGGGCCGATTCGTGGGCCACCAGGGGTACTGAATTCTGTTTTTTTTCTTTTCAAGATTCTAATGAGTTCCTTTACTGAATGGATGGACAGTGGTTGTAGCAGTTCAAAAAACAAGTTTCTTCCTCCTTCTCCTTCCTCACCCTAACAGGCTGGAGAGCCAAGCTCCCTAGCTGGTTTGACCCATCGCTCCTGTATGTCGGATTCTAAACTGCCGTTTTTGAAAAATCACAGCCGGTCTTCAACCACTCTGGTTGGTCAGACATATTTTCTTTGTTCTGACTTCGTTGGCAGTTTGGCCTATTTTCTAGCCTCGGTAATATGATATGACATTTTGGTCATGTACAAATTATTATCTCCAAAAACATGTGAACACACACAACCAGAGTGTATTTCATTACAAAAGCAATAGGTACTGAGACTTGTATATAACTAGTTAATACCCATGAAAAAATTCATGGATTTATTTGAATTTCTATGAAGCGATTTTGTAAGGAAAAAAAAGAAGTGAATTTTGTTTTAGTTGAAGAATCCATAGTTTCAATTAGTAGGTAGGAGGTATTTTTATCAGCAAAATGTGTGTGCCTGAGTGGAAGAGTCCAGTGTTACAGACCGAAAAACAAAAAGGTCACACTGCTCATTATATAAGTGTATATTAAGTATATTGAGTTGGTATCAGACGATCTGATACTGGGAGATCAAATGAGGATCGAACCCATTAACGGCCAGAAAAAAAATACTGAATTTGTTTACCGGGGAAAAAGTGCATAGTTTGAAATGGTGGGTAGGAAATATTTTCTCCAGCAAAATTTTAACCTCCCCCCTTCCTATCACAGTAGAAGAGTCCAGTGTTACGACCAGTGAACTAAGAAAATCACTGTTCATTATTAGAGTAGATTAGTCTTTTGATTGATAGATGTGTTTAGCAGCACATCAACCCTTGATGGGTCATTTAATGCCAAAATCAGTTTAAAGTTTTTTTAAAATAGAGTCTTGCGATTTTGGTGAAAAAACAGGTGGCCTGTATGCAGGGGATGCAGTCGACGTATACTAGGCCCCAGCCCGTTTTTTTTTTTGGGGGGGGTGTCTTACCCCTTAGCAGAGGATGCAGTTGGCGTATTCTAGGCCCAGCCGACAGGGCCAATTAGTCTTTTGCCATGATCTAACAGTAACTAAATGTAGAAACTACCAAAATGAATTGTCAACAATTGCAGCATATTTTAAATCTATGTTGAGTGTTACAATGTTTATTAAGAGAAATAAATTATTTTTTAAAAATATATTACTGAGGTGTAACAAAATTTATTACAAAAAATTAGTGAATAGCATTGTAGAGTCATTTTTACAATAAGCACCAGAAGGAATGCATTTTTGTCTGGTGTAAAGAAACACTAGTTACAAATCTAGAAAACACTCAGTGCACATAGCTCTGCCAACGTCATTGTCAGAAGAAGTAATTGTGCATGGATCTGCCCCAAAATGTAATCACTTCTTCCATAACCCACCTTTCCACAAAATTTCATGGAGAACTTTTGGAGATTACGTGTGGACAGACATGACATTCTGGCGATATTATGTGATGTGGACATATAACTACAAAGTAGGTGAGGTAATTGTGCATGGATCAACACAAAAATGTAATCACTTCTTCCATAGCCTATTGTCCACCCTTCCACAAAGTTTCATGGAAATTCATTGAGAACTTTCGGAGATATCTTGTGTGTTAAGTATTCTCAAGTTATTCTCGAGAGCGCTTATTGACTTCCGGTAAGAGGCCTTTATGTTCTGGGTAGGGAGGCTCCATGTTGGTTTTAGTGGATGTGCCGTTGAGTGCCATTGTTGTAAATACGTGTAAATAAAAATGAGATTGTGAGTATATCTTTTGTTGCATTTTAAATCTGTTGTCTGTTATAATCTTTACATTGTGGACAGACTGAAAGACGGACGCGACCAAATACATATGCCTTTCCAACTTTGTTGGCAGAGGCAATTATTCTTTAAAAAAAAGCTTTTCGAAAATTTCTGCGAACCCCAAATAATCTTTACATGACTTTGAGTAGCCCTGCTTTACATGATGTACACTTAAAGTGACTATTTTTGCTCCGAAAGCAACCGAAAACTCAGATATAAATTGGCTTTTTAGGGAACAGCATTTGGCAATGGAAAATTCTGTATCCACAGACTTGTTGATCTGTTTCCATCTTTAGCAACATTACTTTATTGAATTCTTCCTCTTGATATTTGGGAAATTATTTCTTTGAGCCTGGCAAACCCCTCCCCCGCCTCACCTGCTGTTTGTGCCAGAACTGGTGTGTCCGCGTGTGTCCATACAGCTGAGAAAAAAATCATTGTAAATGCTGATTGATTATCTATATTTGGCCCACATCCCAACTTGTATATTTCACTTGATTTCTGTGTCGATGAAAGCCAAAGATAATTCTATATTTGCTGAGTTCTAAGAAAAGATTTTGGTGAGTCTTGGAAGTCAAGGCAGTTTCTGTTCCATTTAGAAAATATAGAGCACTCCGAGAGCGTAGACCTGAACTGCCAATGCTGAAGGCTAACTGAAAAAGAATGAATGGATATAAAAAAAAGACAAAAAAAACCCCCAAAAAACCCCCCAAAAATAACAAGGGTGAGATCTTCAAATATAGAAATATTGAGTTACATCTCTTTAGACTTTTCTGGTTAGTCACTCAATAGAAACCGTCATATGACCAACGTCTTTTGGCTTTTTGCTGTGTTGGGGGTGATTAAAAAATTGGAAAAAAGGGGTGATCGATGAATAAGTTACTTCACATTTTGTTGGGCAGTGATCTAAAAAAAACAAAAAAACAATTTGAATTTTCCCCAAAAAGAAGTGGGCACAAACTAAGGGATCAATTTAGCATAAACCTACATTGTAGTTTAGTGTATAAATTTTTTCTAGACATAAAGAGTAAATGTTGAAATTTTCAGCACTAGCTCCATTGGTGTGGCCTGTACGCTTGATACATACATAGCTAGCCAGACCAACTTAAAAACTGAAGAAACCTATGTTGACAGTTTCTAACAAATACTATTAATAACTATAAACTTGCTAGCATTTAGCAAATGAGTCGGCAGTTTGGTTCAGTAATTGCAAATCCAAAATCAAAAGCGAAAACAAAACATTTGGATAAGAAAAAAGCTCATCTAATTAGGGATCAAACCTGTTGCCATTGTCCACCTGAGCAGAAAATGTGGGCTCAAAAGATTCCATTGGCATTCCTTTTACTGACAACTAGCCAGGGTCATTATAGGGGGTGCACCAATAAAAACATGACTGACAGAACAGATCTCATCCTTATGGCAAACAAGAGTAAATCCAAATAAAAACAATGGCTCAAAAGGGAGGATCAAATGCTAAAAGGCATGGCTCAAGCCAAAATAAAATTAAAATAATGAACACATAAATGTCAAGATCAGATACAAAAATAAATAGGAGGAAAAGAAGTCGAGTGTTACAGAACTTCAAAGATATTTTTGCTGGCAGCTCAGAGTTGTGTCAACATGAAATGTGAAATTAATTTGATCCAATTTTTAATCCTTGTTTGCTTAGCAGTTACAATGCAGCAGGATCTTTGCTGCTTAAATTCATTCTCTTTCAAAGAGATCACAATATACATTTCCAGTGATGTTTTTAAAAACCTTTATCATCATAGATTATAAAATTGATAGTTTCTAAAGCCAAAAAAAATAAGATGTAAACAAAATTCTAGTACAGCAGAATGCGATTGAGTTTTTTTTTTTTTATTAAATTTGACTAGTTTTTATCTTCATCCTAATTTTAGTTGTTTTTATACAATTTATTAATTCGGGCCACCATTTCTATGGCAACGAATAACAGCGCAATCGGAAATAAAGAGTAAGCCTTAGGTGAGAATCGAACTCACACCCTCATTGCCAGAGGGAGACTAGTTTACGCCTAGCTGCTTTTACCAAGCGGCCTTCATGGATTAGAAAGGGGTGTCTGAATTAATAATTTGTATAAAAACACCTAAAATTAGGATGAAGGTAAAAACTAGTCAAATTTAATTTTTAAAAAAGTCGTATATTACAATACTTAATCCAACAATAATAAAGATTGATAATATTTAAGTAATTTTGTAATTGCAATTACAGAAGGTCTTAAATTACAAAGAGAGAATGTATGAAGCCGATACAATTGAAAAATTATCACAAAATTCAAATATTGTGTACAATCACGTTTCTCTTACAAATACCAAAATAGTCTTTCTAGGGAAGTAACTCTTGCATAAAAATAGGAAAGCTATTTTCCTAGGGTGTTACAGACAAAAGATATAGACATACACTTGGCATATTATATTAGTAGATTACTGTAGTTTCCTTGTGGAGTAGAGGGTTGCAACCATTCTGCTACGCTTTCAGTAGCAAGTAGGTTTTACGGGACAGAGTTGCTAGCCCAACACCATTCCTCCTCCTTTAGCCAGGCTTGGGACCACCTATGGAGAGCTACTTGCTACTGAAACAACACTATTCAACAAGGATGAGAATATTAGTCTAAACAACTTTGAGATTAATCTACACTGAGATGTGAACCTGATACAAATGCAATTCCACAGATAGAGAAGGATGTGACTATTCTCACCTACACATTTTTGCTTGTGTTTTTTGGATTCTCTCCTACTGACCTGTGCACTGGCCTTGTCCCATTGAGCTTTGCATACACTCGTTCCTCTTGGGCCACGCCCACAGAAACCCAAGTTCATAGCCTGCTCCTTCCTGATCAATGGTTCCCAGAGGCTATTCATGTTGATACTCGGTCTACTGATCAAATTATCTGAGCATAGTATGTGGGTAGATTCCTTCAACCATCTTATTCACCAATGCTCCTCCCTATCTATTATTTTGACTTCATTCAATGCAGAGGAGGTAACTGTAAAAAGAATCCCGGATCCACCCCATAATTTAATAGATTCCCACCATTCCACTAAATGTCATTGAAATTCATTGAGAACTTTTAAAGCTATTGTGTGGACAGACATAAGTGGTTACATAAATGTATGAAAAAAAAAAAAAAAAATTCCTGGAGCTGCCCCCAAATTTAACCGATTTGTTCTCAATCCATAAAGGCTGGTGTGCACCTTCTCCATACCAAGCTGATTTTGTTTGCAGCTTGTAAAACCTGATGATTCTGCAGTTGATTTCAGTAATTTAAAAGAGGAAAGTATTGGGTGTACGCAATTACACAAGTTTCCTGCAAAAAATTCCCAAAAAACATTTTGTCTATTCAGTCAGTACCTAGATGGTTGACTGTCTGGAAATGCCAGATTCCGTAGCCAGCTGGGGAGGCATCCCAAACATATTGAACACTTCTTTCCTTTGGAAGACTTCAGCATGGTTGAAGGGGGGAGGGCTTAGGCACAACACTTCCTCCATACTAAGCTTCTAGGCAGCTAAAATCTGTTCACCCATGATCAATCTTGGCTGATGGGGCCTCAGACATTCAGTCTCGAGATTTTTATAAAAATGGGAACTTTTGTACACACCAAATAGTTGAAGATTTTGAAATGTTTGAGGAATTTAAAGATGTGCACAAATACCTGGACTGGACAGGAGCTGTGCATTATAACAATTAGTTAAAAGCCCCGGGCAGATTTTCTGAAGCCATTTTAAAACATTGAATTAAGAGGTTTAGAAAACTCGTCTGTTATTGAATTAACGAATGCAGTCTCCATTGTTTGTGCCATGAAGATCTCTTGCGGATAATTTAGTTTCTTATTTGGTTGATGTAAAACCAGAAATGTACAAAGTAGTACAAACTAGAGAGTGCATACCTCTGCCAAAGCCATTGTCACTAAAAA
>VCCN01005781.1:2006039-2034555 GCA_006491835.1 Architeuthis dux
TATGCTAAATTGGTCCCTTAGTTTGTGTTCTTGCTTGATTTTTAAAAAAATTCAGACTTTAGAGTCCAACATTGATCACCCCTTTTTCCAAAAGACGGTCATGTGACGGTTTCTAGTGAGTGACTAACCAGTCCTGTTTTGTCTTCGTTTCTTTATGACTTTCTAAAATAGAGATTAATTTGATGCCGTAAATTGATGAGAGATAAAATTCAAGTCATGGAAGTCGTGATTAGAGAATTGTCTTTCATGTTTCATGATTCAAATGTTCTAAGAATTGAGAGAATGAAATGTCTTGAAGTTGATTAATCCCTTATTAACAGATTATCCTGGATATTATATTCGTTTTCACATTGTGTTTTTTTCCAGAACATCACGTGTTAACAACACAGGCATAAAAAAAGTCAGTGTTTAGATGCAAATGTTTGTGTCTCCCCCACCCCGAGTACTTTTATGCATGTATGTGTATTTGGGAAAAAAAAACCCCAAAAACACCAGGTCTGGTTAGTCACTCAATAGAAAAAGTCTTTTGGCAGCATGCCATGTTGGAGGATGATTAATTAAAAAATTTGCAAAAGTGGTGATCAATGAATAAATTTGGGCTGTGATCACTAAAAAAGCAAGGGTGAATGCTGCTGAACAGAAACTAAAGAACCAATTTAGCATGAACCCTCCACTAAAAGCCTGGGGGGTGGGGTAATTAAAAATAACCAAAAGAACTGTTTTTTCTTGAAAAAGATTTTCTTTTAAGCAAGTTTAAAACTATTCCTAGAAAGCCGAGAACAAATTTGTTGAATGACATTAAAAGTTTGAGCCTGCCTGCTGCAGGGTCAAACGCCACTCCAACTTCTATGATTCTGAAGATGATTACTGCAACTTTTGTATTGTATATATAATAAATAAAAATGATAAACATTTTAGTATAAATGTATTTATTTATTAGAATGAAATAAGCCCTTGAGTATTTGTAGGATAAATTCTGTAGATATGTAAGACTTGTCAATTTAGCTCATTCAGTAAGTGTCCTGCCTACCAATCAGTTGGTTGTGGTTTCAAATCACGGTGCAGGAATGTTAATTTTTACTCCCCTAAATTTGACTTGGACTGGAGCTTGACAAAAGACTGTTTGGCCACTGAGTTATGATGCTCAATAGGTTTATTTCTTCTCCGAGAGATGAATGGAGGAAAGTTTCAAATGACCAGTAATAAAAACAGACTTCTGTATTGTTTTCAAAAAAGAAAACATGTTATGTAATTGTTAAAAATAATAATGATGGTTTTGATAGTTTTAGTGCTTACGTGTCAAACGAATGCTGCTGGGTCCATGAGAGCCAAATTCACTTTCAGACCAAAATTAAAAAGCATGAAAGCATCCAGAGAGAGAGAGTGGGGAGGAGAGAGAGAGAGGGAGCAGAGAGAGGAGAGAGAGAGGGAGCAGAGAGGGAGCGGAGAGGGAGCGGAGAGGGAGCGGAGAGAGAGAGGGAGCAGAGAGAGAGAGGAGAGAGAGAGCAGAGAGAGAGCAGAGAGAGAGAGAGGGAAAGAGTGGGGAGGAGAGAGAGAGGAGAGTGGGGAGGAGAGAGAGAGGAGAGAGAGAGGGGAGAGAGAGGGAGGAGAGAGGGAGGAGAGAGGGAGGAGAGAGAGAGGGAGCAGAGAGGGAGGAGAGAGAGGAGAGAGAGAGGGAGCAGAGAGAGGGAGCAGAGAGAGAGGGGAGAGAGAGAGGGAGCAGAGAGAGAGAGCAGAGAGAGAGAGGGAGCAGAGAGAGAGGGAGCAGAGAGAGGGAGGGAGGAGAGAGAGAGAGGGAGGAGAGAGAGGGAGGAGAGAGTGAGCAAGAGTGAGATTCACAATTTTTATATTTCTGACCTATTTTTCATGATGTTGTAATAGAATGTTGTGATGTCATATCATGTTTGGGGTTTTACCTAGCCTCATATTCTGATGAAACATTTTTTCCCCTTTTAGGGGTCAAAAGTGTGGGGAATATTATAAAGTAAATGCAGTGCTAATGATTTTACTATAGAAATGCATTGAAAATCAGGAACGAAGGGATTGTCAGTGGTCAGGAATTAAGGCATGTGTTACTGACAGAATAGAGCTTTTTAAATATAAAATGCATTACAAATAATTTTACTATAGAAATACATTTGTATTTTTGATGAAATATTGAACTTTTAAGGAAATTCTGTAATTTTGTCAATAATATCAGAAACAAATGGCACAAATTGTGTAAACAACATTGCAGGTCTTGAACAAAAACGACTCATGAAAGATGTCAGTTCCTGTGAAAAATGCTTATTTTTCTATGTTTTGAAATTTTTGTCAATATTTGTTGTGGTTGTCTGGTTGATTGACATGGATTTCCAAAGCCTAATTCTATTCATCTTGTTTTATTCTTTACTTGCTGGACCCGTGGAAATTCCAGTATTGATAACTAAGATATCATCATCATTATTTTCGCATATAGATTTCTGTAATTAAAGCATATGATTTTGTTAAAGTAATTTATTATCTATGGAAAGTATCAAACAAAACTAATACATCTGTTATTATTGATTATACTTTTGCTGTCTATATTCCTGTGGTCTACTACTATTACAACTTAATTTTTAGGCTTTCAGACTTGTGAGGGAGAGGTAATAAATGAATGAGTTATAGTGAAGGTTGAGTCCTGTTTGCTCCCATTTAAGCACAAGAACCCTCTTCCATTCTTATCTTTGTTTTGTAAAATGCAGGTTGGTGGGGAGGATGAAGGACACAAGATGGATAATAATCAGAAATGAGTCTTGGAAATTTACCCTGCATCCCTCAGGCTTTTTTCATAGGCCTATCCTGACCCCAGAGGAAAGTTAATCTATGTTAGATAGTCATCTGAACTCCTGTATAGGACTTCTGAATGAAGTGTATAAATTATCATCATCAGCCGGACAAAGGCCTTTCCCATCTCCTTCTATGATGACCTAGATTGTGCTAACCTCTGCCACTTCTTACAGGCAAACTTTTCTATCTCGTGTCTGGTCTTTTCCTACTGCATTTACTGCCCCATGGGCACCAATCGGTTAGCTCCCCCCCACCTATTGTCTCTTCTTGCTAGGTGACCAGCCCATCTCCATTTCTTAATTATTTGTATAATATCCTTCACTCTAGTCCTCTCTCTGATCCATGTTGATCTTTTTTTATCACTTAGAGTTATCCCTAGCATTGCTCTTTCCATGGCTCTGTCCATGTTTTGCATCCATAAGTCATGGCTGGTATTATGCAACCGTTGTATACTTTACGCTTTAAACAGATTGGCAAGATGCTCTTCAGAATGTTACTTAGTAGAAAATAGTAAATAAACAAAAGTATCATAAACATAATAAAGATATGTATTCACGAAAACACCAAAACAAAGCCATCCACTCGTAGTAATGGTGTCATCAGCATGTACGATCTGCCTAACTATTGTGCTTTTTATTCCAAACATAGATATTACAGGTCTGGTTAGTCACTCAATAGAAACCATCACGTGACTAAGGTCTTTTGGCAGCATGCTGTGTTGGGAGTGATCAATTAAAAAATTGAAAAAAACGGGTGATCAATGAATAAGTTACTTATCTCACCTTTTGTTGGGTTCCTAAATTTTATAAAAAAACAAGCGTGAACACAGCTGGACACAAACTAACGGACCAATTTAGCATAAACTTACATTGCAAATTAAATCACCAAATCTATTTAGAGGGAATTTTCATATAAAAAACGTTTTCTTTGAAAATTCCCTCTAAATAGATTTGGGAATTTTTTTAGACATTTTTCTAGACATAATAAGGAGTAAATGTTGAAATTTTCAGCCCTCTAGCTCCATTGGTACAGCCTGTATGCTTGATCCATACATAGCCAGCCAGACCAGCTTAAAAATGAAGAAACCTATGTTGACAGTTTTGGTTGATGGATTCTAACATATATTAGTTTTATTTGCCTTTGCAAGTCATTATAGTTCACATTTACCTATTCGATAGGTAATAACAAAATTGTTAACTCATACCTGCCATGGGCGGGGGGGAGTTGAAAAGCAACTTAAGTTGGTTAACTTAAAAACTGAAGAAACCTATGTTGACAATGTTGTCTGAATTGTGGAACTGGAGCATTGCAGTGTAGGTGCAGCTCTAGCTCGAGTACTTACTTACCTGTAGGCTAGATGTAAGCTTACTATGTCTCTGTATGGTAAGAACCCCTCTTCTTACCATACGGAGACATAGTAAGCTTACATCTAGGAAGGAAAAAAAAAAAAAAGAAGAAAAATGGAGACTATAAGTGGTCATGAAGATCTACATGTCACTAAGCCACCCACAAAACATATTACTCTAGGAGCTGAGTTAGGTGACTCAGAGGTGCGTACAGGACCTAAGCTTTTCTCATTTTGTTAATACATGCTCTAAGGATAATAAAAAAAAGTAGGTGGCACTTGCTGGTTCATTATTGTCCACCATTTTGGGTTTTGTTTTTCATTTTTAAACAAAGGTTTATGACATTTGATTGTAAATAGCTCAAAATGACTTTCTCCAAGGCATATGCTTCTACTGTAAACTTTACTCAGCATAGAATTTCCTTTCCAACGATATACAACATGACCATATCTTTTATCATGACAGTAGCCTGGACCCCAAAATGGCTACCATCTTTAAGTCAAGATAGCGTACAAACGATGATGAACCAGCAACTTTTTATGACCATGTATTAACAAAATGTGAGGTGAAAACTTAAGTCCTGTATGCACCTCTGAGTCACCAAACTCAGATCCTAGAGTATCGTTGTAAGGTGAAAGTGCAGAGACCTTAACTTTATGGGGTTTTTATTTTTCAAAATTTTGCCAATGAAAATTGTGGTGTGACCTTTAGGCCAGGAAATACAGCATATGAAATTATAAAACAAGGCTGAAAGTCAGACCATAGATGCACAAGTTCAATCTGAAGATCTAGCAAAGTACCTTACTCTCAAAAATGCAATTAACACCAGTTCTCACCCTTGCAAAGATATATAGAAAGAGGGGGAGGAAATGAGAAGGGATGGGAGTGTTTTGGTATGTGAAAGTTATCTGTACTATAGATGCTTGCACACCTAAAAATATAAGAAGCGTCCTGTCTCTTAAGAGACAACTCCCAATGGAGGCTGGTGACGAAGTCCCGGTTTCTGTTTATGCGTGAGCTTAGTGATCCTTGTAAGTTCCAAGTCTGATCAAGACCAGGATTTTATTCCTACAAGATTTTTGTGACCATCCCCATGGCCAGATGCAAGTCAAAGGGATACCTCCACCATAACTTAGAGTGTACTCAATTAGCTAATAAAAAGTTCTTCTACACTCTTTGCTCATACTGAGAAATCGAACCGAGGAACTTCTGCGTGTGAAGCAGATGTACTAACCATTTCACCATCTCAGCAGACCAAAAATATAAGTACATTTCCAGAACTTTTAACAGAGAGAAAACAATAAGCTTGAAGATTCAAACTCAAAAGCCACTAATTAGGCAAATATACACTGGATATAAATGTAAATAAAATGTAGATGAAATATATTGTATTGATTTTTCTCAAATGGAAATCTTTTTCACTAAAATCATTATAGAATTTCAGATGTCATTATTGATTTAATCTTCATGTTTGTCTCAGCTTTTATATATACTTATTCATATACTTACTGCTGCTCTCAAATGATTAATGAAATGGACATTTGAGGTGAGCAAAGTATAAAAGTACGTTTCTGGCTTACAGCATAAACACTTTAAAACTAGAAAACACTCAGAGCACATACCTCTGCCAACACCAGAGGAATAAAATTTCATTGTAATTCATTGAGAATTCTTGGAGATAGTATGTGGGTGGTCATGAGCATATACATAAATGTATGAAAAAAAAGGGGGGTGGATATCTCGATCTGATACAAGATTCCTGTATCTACCCCAATTACTTCTTCCTTACCCATCCTTCCACAAAATTTCATTGAGTACTTTCAGAGATATTGTGTGGACAGAGAAACGAATACATATACCTCTCTAACTTCATTAGCAGAGATAACTAGAAAACACTGATGACATTGCTGTTATTGCACTACACTTCCATTAATGACAAAGCCAAAAAAAAGAAGAAAAAAAAAAAGAAAAAGAAATTGTCCTGTATTGCAATGTTAACAAAATCTAAACAATTCCTGGATCCGCCCCAAAATTTAATTGTTCCTTGGCCCATCACCTACCCTTCCACAAAATGTCATTGAAATTTCTAGACTTCATTACAAACTTTAAAAAAAATTTCTTTTCATCTTCCACTTGTACTTGGGGTACTTGTTGAGCAATTTATTACAAATAACGTCTGGCTTGTTAGGCCTATCAAAGCCTCCGATCCTCATTAACTGCACATCTTGGTAACACGTTCCCAACTCTGTATGTTGACAGTCTCTCATGACGCTGGATGAGGAGTTGGACTTTCCTGGTTTGAATTCAGAGTCGTCTGTCTCCTAGATTGGTTGCCAACCAAGACTGAACAGTCTGCACTGCTATTTACCCATAGCTTAGGAAAGGCATGAATACATCTCTTCTTCCCTAAGATCATTTGTGCAAAGTGAACGCAAATTGTCTCAGAACTCGGTTTGCCGATTCCATGTTCTGTGCTGCAAATAGTTAGGCCAGCCACCACACCTCATCAGTACAAATCAGCTGGTTAAATCAGTGTACATTTTGGCATGAGACCCATCCCAATAATTGATTTATACGGGCTGAGTGTTAGAATGACATGAAATGCAAACTACTTGTTCTAGACATTACTCTTATATCAGGAATTACATTGCACTTAATAGGAGCATTCAGTCATAGTACCATTGCAGTCAATTCAATACTATTAATTCAACAGGATTTTAAAATTTGTTGTTTGAAATTCCAGTCAGGTTTTGTCCTAAGCTACTGAATTAACTTCCATTAGATGATAGGAATCTTGGGATGTTGGATTGAACTGAAGATTGTCATGTATTTATGTCAAGTAGTTAGGGCTGTCAATAAAAACATTGAAGTTGTTTTTCCTTCTCACTTCCTGTGAAAGAATGAGTCTCACAAAAAAAGGTTCAGATTATTTGTATTCAAAGTAGGTGTCTGCAAAGTCAAAATGGCTGCCATAGAAAAAAAATCCTAATTGATCTTTTGTTATTTCATCGAGTTTTCACTCAGCATCATTGAAGTTCCTTGAAAACAAAAGCTATTAATTCCTCTCAGCACATTGCAATCAGGCAACTGATTTTATTTATCAAAAGACGACAATCGACACTGGTAACTGAAGGAAGAAGAGTGAAATTAAGACTTGAAAACTATGTTAAAATCACTTCAGATTTTTAATTTAAATAGGCTAAAAACTGAATGGGTTCTTTAGTTTAATATTTCACTCAAAAGATTAAAAATTATCTCCAGAAATTGCATATTTATTATTTGGGTCTTAAACCAATAGAAATGTTCTGATCAATCTTGAATTTCTGTGATGAGGAATTATTATTATACACAGATTTACTCAAACCAGTGTCTTGGTTGCTATAGTAACAATGTTTTGGCATTAAAGGATTTTTCCTAATAGCTCTGTTCCAATTCATGACTGGATAACAAAGTAAACATTTTAGGATGAATAGAATCCCATTTATATTTGGGAATCTTTATCTTCCCTCACTGGTAACAAAACAAAAAGAAGAAAAAGTCTTTTGCTTAACATTAGCATTCACTGAAAGGTCAGCAGAGAAGGCTGGAAAGGAAAGGGTAATTTTTGCCTCCCTTACCAGGGTGTTAGCCAGCGTTCTCACTAGCCGTTTTGGGCTAATTCCCAATAGAAACCTAATTCCAATTTCTCAATTAAGCCGAGCTCTGTTTTGATCATTTTTTGCCATGTTTACTTACCATTTTTAGATATCTCTAAAAGTCTTCTATGAATTTCAATGAGATTTTCTGGAAGGGTGGACAATAGGCTATGAAAAAACCGATTAAATTTTGGACCGGATCCATGCACAATTATCTCCCCTCTGTCATGAGCGTAAATTTACAACAATGAATAAATGTTATTGTCTATAGTTTTGAGAAGGGTCATTAATATTCAAATGGTTCTTCGGACGATTGAACTCCTTGTTATTTGTGTTGTAAACAACATTTCAGCCGATCCATTCTTCAGGTGTAAAATCAGAGTGTGATGGGTTAAACAGAATTTATGTTTAAAGGGGCCCTTATAGCACATGGCTCGGGTGTTTCTGTGTTTTTGTCTTGTTGAGTTTAGGCTTCCACTTCAGCAAACCTAAACCCGACAAGACAAAGACACAGAAACAGAAACACCTGAGTCATGTGCTATAAGGGTTACACCCCTTTAAACATAACTTCTGTTTAACCCATCGCACTCGGATTTTACACTTGAAGCAAGCTGAAGAATGGATCAGCTGAAACATTGTTTACAACACAAATAACAAGGAGTTCAATCGTCCGAAGAACCATTTGAAAATGAATAAATGGTTCCAATTTTTATATCCATTGCTTAAATGTTAGCCAGTTATTATCTAAAAAGACCTTGTTCCAAAATGATCACAATGAGCAGTTTCCTCTGTATATAATTATCTTCCCTTTTAACTTTGCTCTCAGAGGTTGGTAATAGTAGTTTCATTGCACTAAACGCATTTGGTTGGTAACAAGAATCCTTTCATAAAGGTTTTTTTTAGGCAGCAGGAACTGAAATGACATTAAGCATAAAATCTGGCAGCAAACAATCATATGTAACATATATCATCCATTGCTGGGAAGTATATTTAGAAATTAGAATAGAACTCAGCATCCTGTTACATTTAGAGATCTCACAGTCAATACTAAAAATAAATAAATATTAGGTTGTTACACATGAAATGTAGTTTTTTGAATAGTACGATGAAGGATGATATACACTGAGTGCAAAAAGTATCGGACAACTCAAAAAGTTTATTTTAACATACTGTATTTCTTTGTGTATAACACGGGTACTGGATTTAGAGGTGAAAAATAGGTATAAAATCGTTGCCTCTTGTATAACACGGGTAGGACTTGATGTGGCACTACAGTTTGGCAGTCACACGTTTTTCTGTTCCAAATTTGTGTACTGCAATACTGCAGTTAGACAATAAGTGCCCACTATCTTTATTAATCACTGCTACCAAAGGGTTAGGCTCACTGTAAACAACAACAAAATGGTAAATATTTAATCAAAACCCGACCTATTTGTAGCAATAACCCTTTTCCAATACCATATCTATATTTTTTAGGTTTTGTTATCACAAATTCAATATTGAACATTTTATTACGGATATGAAGTTCAAAATGGTTAAAAAGATGATAATCTGTAGAAGAAATGTTAGGTGAATATGAAGGATGCTACAAGACTTCATATCTCAATTCTCTAAGCTTAGACACAGTCAGCTGCAAGGTGTTGGGGGTTGCACTGTCATGGAGCATTTCATTCAGTTCATGTGGGACCCATTTTTCCAATCTTTCCTATTACCTTGAGAAGATGTGATATGGTCGCTGTTGAAGCCCTACAGCTTCCCTCCAGAAGGGTCTCGAACTATTGTTTGTTGCTCTTTGGCCAATGCTGTCAATAATTCTTCATTAAGAACTGGTTTGGACCACCCTCAAGGTTTATTATTAGTATCCATATTTCCAGACCTAAACCTATTGAATCAACACTGAACTGTTTGCACTGCAGTAGCGTTCACTCCAAATGCTTTACTAACGTTATCAGCATCTTGAGTGGCATTATATCTTAATATGAAATCGTACTTGAAAATTAGTCTAACTCCTTGAATAGATATCATTGCTGTTAAGTGCTTAAAAACCTCCAATAATAACAAATTTATCTATTTACATTGACTCTTGAAAAAAAAAACAACAAAATAAAGAAATGCAATTACATTAGTAAATCTTTTACTTTTAGCATCATTCTGTTCTAGGGCAATGTCAGTTCCAAAGGTGCATGTTCGGAAGGGGCTTTATGGTGTGTGGAGCAGCCTGCCATAATTGTCATGAAAAATAATTTTTCATCTGTCGTACAAAACGTTGAATTATTTCGCTTACTTCTTTTCAGTGTTGCCAATTTAGATATTTTATATATAAATTTATATAATTCTAAAGAGCAGAAGTCAAACGAGATAATTTATAGAACCTAAGAAAGATCTATAATATTTGATTTATTTTTATTAGATTTCTCAAGAACAGCTGATCCAAAAACTTGTGTACTGACTAATATATCTGGCGAAAGTCAACTTCATACAATGTCCAGTTGTCAAGTAATTGCGGTGCACACACACAGACATTTATTCAATTGTATTAATAGCTAGATGATGCAAAAACAAAAATAGAAAATAAAGCAACATTTCATGTGTAACAATCTAATAGATCTCAGAATGCACGAAAACCTGTAATGAGGATAGGTTGTGCATCTTATTGTCAGGGCCTCTGAGAAGAGGGTGCAGCCAGTGCATTGCACTGGGGCCCAGAAGGCAAAAGGGGGCCCCGAGTGTTCAAAGTCGATACAATATGTCCATTAATAAAATAGGTTGCTTCTATCATTTACCGATGAGCGAATATAGTATGGGGGTACTAAAGGGTTATAGCAGATTATAGCTAAAGGACGTGGGTGTTTGTGTAGTATGTGTGTGGGCAATTATTGCAAATAGGTCTTTAATTGTACATTGGTGAGAGATCACTGCTGAATATTCGCATTTAATGCTTAAAGAATTGTTACTGAAAACTGTTACAAATGCAGATGCATTATGGGAATTGATAGTCAAGCTGTCTTCTTCCCATCCAACAAGCAGCCATTATTGTTGAATACAGCATACAAAGCAACTGAGCTGCCAACAGAATGGATTCTAACCTACCAAACGGTTTTTATTGTCTACGGTATAAAGCTTACATGAATTAACAATTATACAATAGGTTGACTCTAGAAAGTAATCCATGTTCTAGGGGAGGGAGCAGATTTCTTATTGTATGTGGAAATTTACTTTTGAAAACCTAGGAACGCACAAAATGATTTAACATTTGTTGTGTGCGCCTTGGAGCAGAAATTACAAATGTCAGGAACTATATTTATACTAGTGTACCCATGACGTAAAAGAAAAAAATGATGGCAATATTTAAGGAATTTTGTGATTGCATTGTACTTATAAAATATCAAAAACATTATGTTGCACCGCATTTTCTTGTTTATGTTCAATATTTCCTGAATATTGAACTAAAAGGTAAAATTGAATAATTATGGAGTTTTATTTATCAAGTTTAAAATAACATAAAATTCTATTTCTACTACATCAGTATTTGCCTTCTTTTTTTTTTAGAAAAGAAACTACTGAACTCAAGTGAAAGAGTCCATTGTTTCAAATGATGGGTAGGAGATATTTTTATTAACAAAATTGTTACCTTTAAGTGGAAGATTGATTGATTTGTTTAGCTGCATATCAACCCTTAATGGGTCATTTAATGCAGAAATCAGTTTAAAATTCCAAAAAATAGAGTCATGCGACTTTGGTGAAAGGTTTTTTTGTTTTTTAACTAGTGTCTTGCGACTTTAGTGCAAAAACAAGTGACCCCTGTTTTGGGTGGGGGTCTTACTCCTCTGCAGGGGATGCAGTCAGCGTATTCTAGGCCCCAGCCATAGAAACAGAAAAGAAATCCCACTACTCGTTATATAAGTAGGAGATTTGAAGTATTTATTTCCGTATTTAAGGTGCGGAGCGGCAGCATTCATGTTTGTTTTTTTGGGTTTTTTTTAATTCAGACTTTAGTGATCACTGCCTAACAAAAGCGAGAGAAGTAACTTATTTATTGATCACCCCTTTTTCAATTGATCATGACATGCTGCCAAAAGACGTTGCTCATGTTACGGTTTCTATTGAGTGACTAACCAGACCTTTTTAGTAATTTTTCAGTTTACAAGAGCTGAAAACATAAGCTACTTAGAATTGGAGAATTATAGAGAGTTTTTAAAAAAAAGAAAGAAAACCCCCAAAAACATCAACTTTACTGACACAGAAGCTCTGGAAAGCTGGGAGTAAATCGGCATTCGCCATGGTTTTCGAATCGGACAGTGGAACACAGCTAGTAATAGGCCCAGGCCAGATGGGAAATGTCAGCCCCATTTGAAACTGCTCATTAAGTATTTTTGTAATCAGTGCTAAATACATATAATTTATATATGGGTGACCAGGGTGTTAGGAATTTGATTTCCCCACCATTTTTATAGGATTGGGAATTTATTCCGAGGTCTGCATTGTTGTATTTTAAATAAAGCCAAAAATGGCCATAAAGACACTAAACATGCCAAAATGATCAAAACAGAGCTGAGCTTAATTGGGAAATTGGAATTAGGTTTCTGTTGGGAATTTGCCATTAAACGGCTATTAAGAATGCTGGCTATCACCCTGGGGATATATACATGTAGTGTATATGATGTACTTACAAATAACAGAACAGAATAAAAGTACTAGAACAATTTATTTAAAAAATTTTAAAAAAAGGTACGGTCAAGCAATTTTATTCAAAATTGCTAAGGCAATCGAGTACAGTAGTATAATGAGAAGACAATCATGTACAGTAGTATAATGAGAAGACAATCGAAGACAGTGTAATGAGAATCTGTAAATACTATTGTACATTCATGTTTATTTTGTATTTGGAACTTATCTGTATTGATCTTTCGTGAATCTACTTTAAAATATCAATATTTTGTGCTAAAGTGCTCCACCCATAATATATATTATTGGCAACCCTATTACCAGTGAATAATAATAAAGTCTTTTTATATTTGGTACATTAGGTTGTGGTTACATAAAACAATTGTACCGCACCATTATCCTTTATTGACTATAAGGTTCCAACTTTCCACCCCTCGCCCTCGGTGAGAAGGCCTGATCCAGGGAGGAGGGGGGTGAAATGCCCCTTTCGCGCTATTGTCCGAGGAAGTAATTGTGCATGGATCCGCCCAAAAATTTAATTACTTCTTCCTTAACCCATTCATTTAGAGTTCCTCATATATTGCAATTACTATTTACTACTGCCAACAAATATTTGTATCCCGCTTTATTTCCGATAGGATGGCGGAAAGTAAGTGGCGACTATAGCTTTATTGTTACATTTTAAATAGACCCCCCCCCCCCCGTAATATCTGTAAAAAATCTTCTCTCTAAAAACTAACAAATTTCCGGATTTTGGGCAGGTTTTGCTTTTAATTGGTTAAGATTCGTTTCTTTACAAACGCAGTTCACCTAGAACTTTCTTTCAATTTTAGGTGCTTTCAATCCATTATTAGACCATATTTGAAATTGAAAGAAAGTTCTAGGTGAACTGCGTTTGTAAAGAAACGAATCTTAACCAATTAAAAGCAAAATATGCCCACAATCTGGGGAAAAAAATATATCTTCACACTAGTCATTCATTCCACGTTCGGCGAAGAACGGCCAATTGTTACCTTTCCCGTTTTAAAATGGCCGCTGTATGGTTAGTGTTTTGAAATTCGTCATCAGCGTTTGTTATTCTACACCTGGAAATTGGAACGGCGTGCGCCACAATAGATTCTCGGTCAAAGGTACTTAGTTCCAATTTTTAGCTCGTATAATAAATTTAAACGCAAAACAGGAAGGAGTGGGTATCGTATTTATTTTCTATTTATGAATTACAATAGAAACATGAAAAATGTGACAAGGTCACGGGTATGCTGGTCTTCACTATCCTAATATTAACTTAGCTAGTCTCGTTTGCTGAACCAATTAGACTTCATTATTTCTTTCACCATAACACCATTTATTCTAAATATTGCTTTCATTCTTCATTCACCAAAATACCGCAGTTTCTCTATAAAAGTTCTACCTAATCCCATATTTACAAATGTTGGGTGGGGTGGAATAAGAGTAATGATTTTTATGTACATTTCAAACTTTCCCAATGATAGAAATATATTTACAAAAAATATTAGTATGAGTCCCCCAATGAACTTAACTACCGTATTTGTGTACTATGCGAGAAATTTAATATAAAAAACAGGGCCAAAATTCGGGGGTAGCATTATCATACTCAGGAGATTTCCTAAAAAAAGTTCTAAAACAGCTATTTCAGTGTAATGAAAACCTATCTTAAATTTATACTAAGATAATCAACAAAATGTGGGAGACTTGGTGGGCCTTCAAATAAGAGGGAAAAGATTATTACAGGCATATTTTTTCAATGCGGGAGTGGCAGCATTTGCCATCAAAATGCGGAAGACTTAGGTTTGCATTATACTAGAGTGTAAAAATAATATATATATATGACTTTTTTGCGGGGGGGGGGGTCGCATTATATTCGAGATCGCATTGTACTAGATTAAATACGGTACTCACGCTGACGAAGTTACAATATTTTCCTCTTTAATCCGACCAACATTAAATAATCTGTAATAGCGTTTTCACACTTCAATTAAAACCACGGTTTGATTAAATCTTAATTAAAATTATTCCAGTGATATTGTGTTGAGGTGGAGGAGTCATTGACAGACAAATTGAAATTGTTAATTTGGATTCCCTTGAAGGGGCCAATGGGACCAGTGAGTCTTAACTGCCCCCTTTTTTACCACCTTTAGTAGTTGGACCTGGCTTCCACCCCCCTCCTTCCACCAAATGATTAGTTTGAAATGGTTAATGAAAATATGTGAACATCTTTTTAATATATAAAGTTCATCAGGATATTAGGCAAACAGTTGTTAAGAGATTTCCCAAAATAATTAGTGAAATTCTTACTTTTTCCTGCGGCATCACGCCCTCTCTTGAAAGTACTCATGCCCCCTAAGGGGGCATACCCCCTTGTCCAGAACCACTGCCATAGTCTAATAAAGGTGAAATTATCGAAGACGATCTTGGAAGACTAGAATAGTTTTCTTTCTCCTAAAGTACATTCAGGAGAAAAAAAAACTATTCTAGTTGTAAAAAAAAACAACATTTTTTAAAATGGGTTCAAGATTCGTAAAATCGAAATCGTTCTAAAAAAAAACAAAAAAAAACAAAAAAAAAAAACAACAAAACAACAAACAACAAACAAACAACAAACACATTTTTCCTATACAGACTGAACTGCTTTAACTGCATCTGACTTTTCGTTTTGGGGAAAGGTTACCTTTTATGGGGAAGAGAGTGAATTGGCTCTAAAATGGGTGATCGATTTACAACGTACGTATAATATAAAACTGAAGCCTGACTTTCTGTCCCTCTGCGACACCCAATGTTCAATATAAATATTTGCAAAACTGGAAAGTTCTGACTGCAAACATGGAAGACTTTTTTTTCTTTCCAATGCAGCATATATAGGTCTACCTTGATTAGTGCAGTTAATTCGTTCAAAGATTTTCTGCACTGTTCAAAGTCTTATAATTTTAGTGTTTTTTTCCTTCAGTTTATACTTAGTTACATTAATTTTGTACCTTAATCGTAGAAACCCAAACCCCAAGTTTCTTCAGGAAAAAAGGCGGCCGAAATGTCAGGGTCCAGTTTAGGAGATATTTATATTGAAAATTGAACATCGTGTGTCGCAAATACGGACTTAGAATCAGGGTCCTGTTTTGCATTATACATAGATCACCCACTTTAGAGCCAAATCACTCGCTGCGCCTAAAAAAAAGTTACTTTTTCTCAAAAACCAAAAAAGTCTAAGAAACTAAAGCCAGATTCAGTTTATTCTGCATAGGAGAATGATGTTTTCATAAAGATTCCGTTAATTTCGATTCATCGAATCTTTACCAAAAATGGTAGAACTACATTCCTTACCTCTCGCAGAAAGTTAATTGTTTTAATAATTAACCCTTTCAAGACAGACCGGCCAGATTTGGTGGACCAAACACATGCTTTCGTTTACAACTTAATTTGGAGTAAGGCTTCGAAATTAGCGATATTATCTACTTTCATTGGTAAAATGCTTCTCCATTTAGCCTCCGCGTAATCTGACTGTACTATATAGATTAGCTTTTATAGCTTTCTCACAAATTTTAGTTCCCTTAAAACTGGTAAAACCTTCGAAATAAATTCAGTCTTGACCTGGTTCATCCAAATTTCTCAAAAGAAAACATGGAGCTCTCCAATAAACCAAAATAACCTGTGACGTCACCGAGCTCTCTGCGCTGTGATTGGCTTAAATTACTTTAAAAGAAAAGTTGAACATTCTCCCTGGGAAGAAGAGATTTTGATACAGAGAGAAAAAGACGGAAACACAGACAGACGGTAAAGACTGAAGAAAAAACAAGAATGGACGGTGTTCGAACTTCTCTTTACGTTGGAGACTTGCTCCCCGAAGTATCGGAATCTGTACTTTATGACAAGTTCATTTCTATTGGGCCGATTGAATCTGTGCGGGTCTGTCGGGACATGGTCAACAAGAAGTCCCTTGGCTATGCCTACGTAAATTTTCATTACGCCAAAGACGCAACGAAGGCTCTGGATACAATGAATTTCGACAAGATCCTCGGTCGTTCGATGCGTCTTATGTGGTCACAAAGAGACCCTTCACTTCGCAAATCCGGAAGGGGAAACATTTTCATTAAAAACCTTGACCCAAGTATAGACAACAAAACTCTGTATGACACTTTCACTGCATTTGGTCCAATTCTTTCTTGTAAAATCGTTTCCGATGAGCATGGTTCCAAAGGCTACGGGTTCGTGCACTTTGAAAATGAGAAATCTGCTCTAGAGGCTATTGAAAAGGTAAATGGAATGCTGTTAAATGGTAAGAAAGTCTACGTCGCCAAATTCGTCCCCAAGAAAGAACGGCTGAAGGAGAAGTACAAGTTCAGCAATGTGTTTGTCAAGAACTTCGGTCACGACATTGACGATGATGGGTTGAAATCATTGTTCGTCAAATTTGGTAACATTGTCAGTTACAAAGTCATGCGAGACGATTCTGGAAAATCTAAAGGATTCGGCTTTGTGAGTTTTGAGGAAACCGAAGACGCCGAAAAGGCGGTGAATGAACTTGATGGCTTTGAGCTGAACGGTAAGAAACTGTACATCGGGAGGGCGCAGAAGGCCGATGAACGTCAAAAGATGCTGAAGGACAAATTTGAGGTACAAAGGAACGAGACAAAACCACAGTTCCCAGGAATCAATTTGTATATTAAGAATCTTGACGATGACGTCACCGAAGACAGGCTTCGTAAAGACTTTTCAGCATTTGGAAACGTGACCAGCGTTCGGGTTATGTCTCAAAACGGGCGGTCGAAAGGCTTTGGGTTTGTGTGTTTCAGTACGTCTGAGGAGGCTACTAAAGCCATTGAAGTGATGAATGGTCGAATCATATCTGTGAAACCCCTCTACGTGTCCTTGGCGCAAAATAAGGAGGAACGAAGAAAGTTTAACGTACAGCAACAGACTTCTATGAACCGACCCATGATTCCTCCCTCTAACAACTACTTTGTCCCTGCTGCACAGCCCTATCCTAACCACCACTTACCCCCGCAGTTACACGTTGGTGGATTACCCAGGTGGCAAGTGCTTCACCAGGTTCAAAATGCTGTAGGATACAATCGTGTCCCTCAAGTTCCAGTTAGACAAGCAAGAAATACTCGTAATACTCGGCCAATCATTGGACAATCAACTCATTCCAGAATGCCTATTCACCCTTCTGGTAATAGCCAACATCCTATGGCTATGAGACCCCCTTTTGACTCTGTCAATCATCGAAGCCTTGTTGATCAGATGGGCTTAGCAGCTGCAGCTGCAGCACCGCCACCGGCGCTTATTCCACACATGCACAGCACTCACCATGCAGCCATGATGTCTCATCAGAATAACCAATCTAACTATAAACAGATGTCCCTGCCACCTATGCCTGTTCTACCACCGCCAAATTCCCAAGTTCGACAGGGGTCTGGTGTGGAACTTCAAGACACCAAGACCCTTGAAAAACTGTCTTCGGTGCCGATTCCAGAACAAAAGGAACTCCTTGGCGAACGACTCTACGCAGAAGTGATCAAACAGAACAATGACTTGGCTGGCAAGATAACCGGCATGTTGTTGGAGTTGGATACCTCTGATATCCTCCATCTTCTAGAATCCCCGCTGGTCCTTCGTGAGAAGGTTCGCGAAGCTGAATCGGTCCTTCAACAAACGCCAAGGGACAAAGGGCGGGATGTGAGTTTGCGCAATGGGGTTAAGAAGAATTTTGAAGTAGCTTCCGTGTTGCCTAGTTATGTCTAACGTTATTTCTTTTGAACTTTATTTCGCCTTGGTTCTTAGCGAAGAGTCTCTGTTATCTGGAGGTCTTATATGAACGGCATTTCTGTTGTAATCTTTTCTTCCCTCACTTGTAGCAGTGAAATAAGTATTTGTATATAGGCCTACCATGATATGCCGTGGAAATATCTTAACACTCAAGTAAGATACTGGAATAGCAAATAGAAGTGCTGCTAATAACTTAAGTTACTATAAGTGTACAAGTTACAATAAATCCTTCAAAAATCCTATCAATACAACAAAAATACACCGGCCTCTGTATTTTTTAACTGTAAAGATGCTATAGTGTTGGACTACTTACAGTCATTGGAATTGGTTGTAATATTGAATCTTTTCGTGAGTCATAAAAATTCTACGGTAGCTGCTACTGGTCACAATGCGTGAATGCCATGTAAACTAAGCATTTCCCATAATTTACATTTTTATTTATGGTAAAAACGCTCTGTAGATACTTTGGCCTTCCGTAATGCGAGTCTAATTTTTAATGTATTACTCCCTACTTGTCTGATCTGTCACATACTTGTTTAGCAGGTGTTATTTTAAGTGTAAAATCACTTCTTTTTTTTTTTTCTTTCATTGTCACTCTTTTTAACACTTTCTTAATTGCATATTAAAATAAAAAAATTGTTCTTTTGGGATATCCCCCCTCCATATTAAGTTTGTGTGGGTGTGTAAAGGAATTTGCTGTGGTAAACAACACTTTTTGATTGTATGGACCAGGCACGACGCAAGTCTTTATGGTCCCCCTCAACGCCTTTGAAATAAAAACAGTTCACTTCTGGGACATTTCAAGCTCTCTTGGCGTCCATCTTGTGCCCAGTTCGCTAATGCCTCTGGCCAGCTCTGGTATGGACTTTCAATATAAAAAACCTTTTCTTGTCTGAATTGTTATACTGTATTAATCATTGTGTATAATATGGTCGGTCTATTTTTTTTTTTTTTTCTTCTCTCTCTATGTTCATTAAAGTTTCTACGAAGGCCGGAGTGTACACGGCCGAAATGTTATGAACATAGGAAAGAAAAGGAAAAGTCCGACCCTATCATACTCAATGATTAAAAAGCCTTCTGTTCCCTTTTCGTTTAGTCTTGATTGTGACTTTGAATAAACCTCTGAAGGACTTTAAAAAATTTAAAAAATTTTTTTTTTTAACCTTTATTCATTTTTTTAACTATTTTCTTTAATCCAGAGGCGTAGCTGTAGGAAGGGCTCTTTTACATAGTTCACTTGCTGCATTTCTACTGTTATTAAACAATAACCAGGATATTTGTACATCCATGAAATTGCATAAATAATAATTCAGCCTTTGGGGTTGTTTTTCACCAATCCCGTGACCGTGTATGTCTCTAGCAAATTTTCCTTTTTCATCAAATCTCACTAAATGTTCGAGACATTTTTTTTAGTTGCTTTATATCGCAACTTACACACCGGACAGGGAATAAAAGGTAGGGGGGTAATAAACTCTAGGCGAGACCTGGAAGTCTGCCCTTTCTACATCGGGAAGCTGCTTATATCAACACTGTTCTAACCGGCTATTCTACAGGGGCTTTTATGGTTGGCAGAAAATTAAATCTAACCCTTAAACTCTTCCTTCGTCCTTTTCCGCTCGGCGCCATTTAAAAAAAAAAAAAAAAAAAAAAAAAAAAAAAAAAAAAAACCTACCCAAATTGTAATATTATCCTGATTTATTTTCATATTACTATTTTTGGCTAGTCTTTCCCTTCAACTTAAATTGTATATTTGCTTTTTAATCGTAACTTACTCTGGCCATCAATCTACAGCAGTGTAGTCGGCGCAGATAGGAAAGAGCTCAGTCGCTAGTGCAGTGCCGTACGTAGACACTTCCCGAGGTAAACGGAACGAGTTCGAATCTTGCCTAGAGCTTGTTCTTTACTAAAGCATTTTGTTCCTATCCTTAAAGTCTGGGTTAAAATGTATTAAAGAAAACTTCTCCTTCCTTCCATACTAAAGTACTGCGTTTTTTAGTTGAAGGCTTGTAAGAAAAAATAAGATGCCCCAAATGTAATTGTTAAAAATAAGCGTACAAGTTTACATATGAGGCACTTAGAACCACAAGGTACGTTCCGCCAATAATAATAATGAGAAACACGTCCCAAGTTTCTTAACTTTGAAACTATTGCACATATTCCATTACTTTTGTTATGTAGCTGAAAGCCTCTACTTTAAGATACTGGCATTTTGAAGCCAAAATCTTTAAAAGCGTTTCTATATAATTGCACGTATGTGAATTTCTACCACTTTGCGAACACCATCCAGTCAATCTGACTGGATCCCCAGATAGAACAGCAGATTATAGTCGTATACTTGTGGCGGATTGTACCTTGTGATTCTTAGCGCCCCATATGTATGTAAACGTTTTGCAAAGCTTCTATTACGTTTTGGTTTTAACACCTGAAACGCTAAAGCAGCGGCATTCAAACTGTGCGACCTTTCTAGGGTATCCGCGAAACCGAGACATTTTCGTATTTTATTTAACTTGTGGTGATTAATTGTTTATGTCCTTAACACATGACTCTTATCTAAATTTCAAATACTTATTTTTAACAGTTACATTACAATTAAAAACATATTGGTTATTTACGTGACACGGACGCAGTTTAGTCTGTAATCGTTCAAATGTCTAATTTTTCCTACGCAAGCTTCGCTCTTACCTTTCCATTCGAGTGTGCATTTTCTATTTGGGTTTATACACATTCGGATAATTCCATAAACAAAGCCAAAATCCAATAGTTACATACATATGTAAAGATATATGTAGAAGGGAAAGTTGTTTTTTGAAGGTTTCCTAGAAAATGTAATTATTGAAAAGTTAAAGTTTGAAGACCACTGTTCTAAAGCCACATTAAATTGGTGTTATATAAACACCTTTTGTAGATTGATTGAATCCATGAGTATTCTTCTTCTTACGAATGGTTGATCTTTATGCGTGAGTTTATACTATTATATAGTTAATGATGGCGTAATATTCTGTGGACTAAGTTGAATCAAAATACCGTTTTTTCCGGGTGGCAAGATGCACCTCATAATTATCTGTACGGCCAAATCGCGATGGATACACCGGTTCTCGTAAGATCGCCGAAGTTAAGCGACGTCGGGCCTGGTCAATACCCAGATGGATGACCGTCTGGGAATATCAGGTGCCGAATGCAGCAACACGATTGTTCTGCGGCCGTGTCGGCCTATGCTCTGCCGCCGATTATCAGAACTAGATCATCTTGCCAAGCTGCTCCATGGAGGACACATGACAGCCGCCATACTTACAATCGAATGGCAGCTATCCTGATTATCTAGGTATATTTCGGAAAATATCTGAGTATTAAATAGCTTGCCGTATTAGGAGGTCCGAAGTCCCCGACTTTGTCATTTTCCTATCTTTCACGGCTAATTATCACATTTTAGATTTATTATCATCAAATATTTTTCAGGAAAAAAATGCGTCTTACCGGCCGGGAAATGCAGTAATTCCTGTGACAATTGAATACGCTTAAATACTGATTTGAGGCTAGATTTTTCACTAGTCTTTCACTTTTTCTTGATAGATTGACTTTAAAATGTCAACTTGAGGGTCTTAAATTGTTTTTACATAAAAATCTTTTTAAAATGGGATTATTTTAGAATGCATTCTCGTTTTATGGACGGCAAAGAACGATTTCGCGTGCGCGCACGCGTCTCTAACAGAAAAGTTAATATTTAGGTAAATCTTTTAAGGAAAGGAACATCTATCGTGTAGAGGGGGAATTGGAGAAAAAATTTTTTAGTAATAAATACGTGAAAAATGTAAAATCTCAAAAACAAGAAAGTAATGTTATCCGGAATTTTTCACTAACATTTGAGTTGTATCTTTTAACACTAGAATTGACAAAAGTAAATGAAAAAAAATAAATGAAAGAAATTTACCACAGAACCAACAAATTAAACATGTTATAAAGTTTTAAAAAAATTGAAAACGGGAAGTTAATCGGGGTGATGGACGAAATCAGACTATACAGAGTTTGTAACTAATGTATTCACTTCATATATACATATTTATAACTTTTTCATTTCCCAATGAATTATATTGCATTTCAGACGATATTTTTCGTTTTATTTTTTTGATGCAATGATTATATATTTTTTGTTTTGAACGTTTTAACGGGGATTAACTTGAAAAGTAAATGTGTAATCAACGTCGCAGTCTGTTCTTTTTCCTGTTTTCTGTCGGAATCTGTCCCTTTTGTGGCAGAGGTTCGCTTCTTTATACGACAGGCCCTGTGGCCACTATTCCTTTGTTCCTGTGACGCCGGCATCTTGGTTTTTGTTCTTTGTGTGCCCCTTGGTAAGAAGAGGTGAGCAGATCAATGGTCCTGGCTTCTGTTTTAGAGAGTGGAGGCTTGGCGTCCTCCTACTCCGCCATTATCGTCCATAAACTTAAAAAAGAAAAGAAAATTCAACACAAAAGCAATGAACAAAACTTGAAATTGACTCTTTTCTCAACTCGTCTGCGAGATGGAGAAAAACATGTTTGCGCTGCCCGAACTCTTGGGTAATACCTTGTGACAATTTTTGCAATGACGCATCATGAACGGCTACTTTGAATGGCTAAAAGTGACTAGATTTTGAAAATAGGTAGATTTAAATTCCAGGTAACGGTCTAAAAACTCATACAAAGTATTCATCAGATATTAACGTTCAAATAAACTTCAAATGATGGATAATTTTATGTCCGACACTATATATGTAATAACTAGCATAGTACTTGTCAAGAATGACTGCATTTTTAAATTGATCACCCCCAGCACGGCATGCTGCTAAAAGATGTTGATCACATGATGGTTTGTATTGAGTGACTAACCAAACCTGTTAAGTAATTTTCCATTGCATATTATTTATGAAATATCAAAAACAATTTTTTGTATATAGAAAAGTGTTATGAATATATGTATACACATCTGTCAGTTTGTCAGATAAAAATATTCTGACCCCTAAAAATGACAAATAACATTCTATTCGCCATTGATTAATTATGGAGTTTTGTTTATCAAGTTTAGCATAACATAAAATTCTATTTCTGCTACATCATCAGAAGAATACACTACATGAAGTTGGGTGAAATGCCTATTGTCAGTCACCATTTTTTTTGTATAAATATAAAAAACAATGTTACACACACGCAAAGAAATGTCTATGTATAAACGTCTGTCGGTTTCTCACGAAAAAAGTTCTCCCCCTTACCCTAATTGACAAATAACATTCTATTCGCCATTGAATAATTACAGGGTTTTGTTTATCAAGTTTAGCATTACATAAAATTGTATTACTATGTCACCTGAAGAGTCCACTATATCAAGATGGGCAATCCGCCTATCTCGCTGTAGTGGACTCTTCTGGTGACGTAGAAAAGTGTTACACACAAGAATATATGGATACACATTATGTTTAATATATGTTGATTATATAAGCCCAGTCTTAAGGTCGCATGCACTTTTGCTGTAACCTGATCAAGCTGATTGTTGTGAGGTTCCTATCTACAATGATATCACAGATTCTATTACATACTCGCAAAGAAAAATAGGTTGCTGAAATTTTTACTCCTTGGGACTGATTTTTATTTTTAACCTTCCATTTCTTCTTCTAAAGTCAATATCTCGTAGAAAGTTATGTCAGACATGTTATGAATTCTGGAAATGTCTTGTGTAACGGTGAATCCGCAGCTGTTGGGAGCTTTCAACTTGAGATGCGTCGTATCTGAGAACCTTGCATAATGTGAAAGCTATATCCAATCAGAAAAAATGGATGGTGGTATCACCTAAGGGGTTACTGTAAAATAAGGGAAGCATCAAGAAGCGACTGATTGATTTGTTTAACGGTATATCAACCCTTGATGAGTTATTTAATGCCGAAATCTGTTTAAAATTCCCCCAAAATAGAGTCTTGCGACTTTGGTGAAAGGTTATTTTTAAAACATTTTTTTTAAAACTAGAGTCTTGTGACTTTGGTGAAAGGTTACTTTTCCTTAACTATAATCTTGCGATTTTGGTGAAAGGTTTTTAAAAAAAAAACAAAAAAACTAGAGTCTTGTGACTTTGGTGAAAAAACAGGTAGCCCCTATGGGGGGGGGGGTCTTACCCCTTTGCAGGGTACGCAGTCAGTGTATTCTAGGCCCCAGCCGACAGGGCTGGTCAAGCAAAACAAATATATCATTTATTACCAGTAACAATTGCTCTAATCAAAACAACCCTAACCCTTAAATTCTGTAATTATAGACTTCTGTATAAACGCTTTTTAAATTACATTTCCTTCGGTTCTCATTATGGAGCAAAGATGTTATTTATTACAGTAGAAATTGCTCTAATCAATGGATAACCCTAACCCTAACCCTAACCTAGGAGGTGCAATTGGCATAGCGGTAATGGAATTGTGGACCTGAGTTCAAACTCTGGTCGAGGCTGTTTATGTTCAGTTTGCACTAAATTCCTTGGGAAAGGCATGAATCCATCTCCCCCCCCCCCAAAAAAAAAAAATATGGGTAAAATAGCTGGGCAGATTGGGCTCTCTATCCTTGGGAAGGCAACCAGTCTAGGAGAAGGACAACTCTAAATCGAAACCAGGGAGTGAAGCCCCCTTAGGGCTGATTGACGTCCTTCCCGCAGCTTAACTGATGCCAAACGTATCACTCTCTGCTTTTCTTAGGACTACATCAGCGTGGCCAAGAGAAGGGGGGTGTGTGTGTGTGCACTCCTGTGCCGTTCCATTCACTCTGACCCAAACCCTAAATTCTTTAATTAATCACCACAAACCTTTGTATAAACCCTTCTTAAATTACATTCCCTTTGCTTCTTGTTGCTTCTTGTATTTTAACACCATCACTTTCTGAGTGAGTTTACTGTTTGCAACTTCGGATAACATTAATTGTTCATGACTAGTTGAAAAAATTCACAGATATATTTGAATTTCTATATTGTTTCAGTGGAAGAGTCCATTTTTTTTCAAATGGTGGGTTGGAGATATTTTTATCAGCAAAATTGTTACCTTTAAGTGGAAGAGTCCATTGTTACTGACAGAGAAACAGAAGAAAAATCATTATATAAGTAGATGGTATATAAACTAAATACGTGCAGAAATAGTTTTTGGGCAAAGCTAACTTCACCGCATTCACAGAATTCCCAGTGAGAAAGGAATCCACTATGAACTGCTTTTGAAATTAGCACGTTACCTACTGTCAAGGTTGACTGGGTGAAGGGCAGCTTTTTTGCTGCAACAACCAGGGAAGATAGTTCTAAGAGAGGAGAAAGAGGAAAAACATCTTTATTTAAAACTATACATAATCGGGTTGTGTGTTAATGTATAATAACTTGTTAAATGTAATAGGATCTTATAAGTATATGAATTATAATTTTCAATTTGATAAGTTTAAATTAATTAATTATGTACAGAATAGAAAACTTTAGGATCCTTGGTATTCCAAAAAAATAAATAATGGTATATTATATCACATAAATATGAAGCTGGAACGTAACCATGATAGAGAGAGCTGGCGGATCTTGGGGATGGTCTATGTCCAACGACGGATGCTAAAAGGCTGATGATGATTTCTTAAAATCATCCCACAAAAAGAAAATTAATTGAGCCACCTGAACTATAAGGGGGGTGTGGTCTTACCGTAAAAGGTATTCTTCTGCCCAACTCCCCCAAAAACATTAAAAATAAATATAAACCTGTTTAGTTTTCCATAATTACTTGCATATATGCAAGCAATAAAGAAACTGCCTAAAAAGACAAGTCAAGTATATTTAAAATTGACAGAAAGAGGTCTGGTTAGTCACTGAATAGAAACTCACATGACCAATGTCTTTTGACAGCATTCCGTGTTCAGGTGATCAATGAATAAGTTACTTCTCTTGCCTTTTGTTGGGCAGTGATTATTAAAAGAAGTCTGAACACAAACTAAGGGACCAATTTAGAGAAAAATTTTGTTGTAAATTGAAGCCCCACTAAAACCTATTTTGGGGGGGAATTTAAAAAAAAAAAATCTTTTCTAGACATAATGAGGAGTAAATATTTAAATTCTCAGCTCTTTAGATTCATTGGTGTGGCCTGTACGTGCAATACATACATATCCAGCCAACAAGACCAGCTTAAAAACTGTAGAAACCTATGTTGACAGTTTTGGTTGATGGTTTCTAAAATTAGATGCAAAGGAAACATGCACTATAAAGCAATCTGAACTAAATCCTAAATAGAATGCCCCCCCCCCCCCGCCAATGATGAAATATTTTGTTAAGATATCTGTTGATGGAACAGCAAAGGGAAAAAATGGATTCATGTCTTTCTTTCCCAAGGACATTACTACACCTAAAGATGCTAAAAGATACACACTAAATATTTACGAAGCTTAGCTTAATCTGGCACAAAATCACAACAATTTCCCTGTGTCTGTCTGTCCACACGACATCTCCAAAAGTTCTCAATGAATTTCAATTATATTTTGTGAAAGGGTGGGCAATTGGCTATTGAAGAAGTGATTAAATTTTGGGGTGGGTCCAGGAACTTTTTACAGTTACCTCCCCTGCATCGTAACTATTCGTGAACTGATTTTCATTCAATTTTCAGTGACAATGGCATTGGCAGAGGTATGCGCTCTCTGAGTGCCTTCCAGTTTTTCTAAGAGATTTGGTAGCAGAGGAGATAAAACATTGAAATGGGAAAAACTGTTCATAAGAAGTAATAAAAATTAGATAAAAATCATTGTCACTTTTTTCATTTTCTTGCTTGTTAATCTGATGAGCTACAAATATCGTTCAGATAATTCACTTTTATTCTAAGATAAATGGTGAATAGTATTTATCAGGATTCCCCAAATGTCTCCTGCTGTTTGCTGTACCTCTTCACCCCCCCCCCATGTCTTGGCACTCTAAGTGTCTTCTAGTGCGACGGTGTGTCTCGCTAGCATGTTAGAAAACGTCAACCAAAACTGTCAACATAGGCTTATTCAGTTTTTAAGTCTGGCTGGCTATGTATGTATCATGCATATAGGCTGCACCAATGGAGCTAGAGGGCTCAAAATTTCAACATTTACTCCTTAAGATAGCGGGAGAGGCTCTAGAAGAGGTTGATGAACATCATCTTGGACAGGTAATAAAGTTAGAGAAAGGCCATGAAAGCAAAATAAAACAACACGTAACGATAGGTTGGAAAGCATTCGGTATGAATAGATACATTCTGAAGAGCACCTTGCCAATGTGCTTAAAGTGTAAAGTATACAACAGTTTCATGATACCAGATTTACGGATGTGAAACATGGAAATTAACAAAATGAACTGAAAACCAACTTAGAATTGCACAGAGAGCCATGGAAAGAGCAATGCTAGGAATAACTCTAGATAGAAAAAGATCAACATGGATCAGAGGGAAGACTAGAGTGAAGGATATTATACAAATAATTAAGCAGCAAAAATGGAGATGGGCTGGTCAGCTAGCAAGAAGAGATGACAATAGATAGGCAAAAGCCTAACCAATTGGTGCTCATGGGACAGTAAACACAGTAAGAAAAGACCAGACACAAGATGGAGGGATGAGATAGAAAAGTTTGCTGGTAAGACGTGGCGGAGGTTAGTACAATCTAGGTTGTCACGGAAGGAAATGGGAAAGGGCTTTGTCCAGCAGTGGACTTATAACAGCTAATGATGATGATGATGATGTCTAGAAAAAACGTTTTTAGTGGGGGGTTCAATTTGCAATGTAGGTTTATGCTACATTGATTCTTTAGTTTGTGTCCGGCAGCATTCATGCTTGTTTCTTGAAAATTCAGAACTTTTAAGTGATCACTGACCAACAAAAGGCGAGAGAAGTAACTTATTGATTGATCACCCCTTTTTCCAATTTTTTAATTGATCACCCCCAACACGACATGCTGCCAAAAGACGTTGGCCTTGTGACGGTTTCTATTGAGTGACTAACCAGACCTGTCTTTATTTCTCTCTTATGTCATCATTCTGACTGACTGACTGACTGCTCTCCTCATAGTATCTTCTGCCTACCTGCTACTACGTACCAAGTGAAACCTCAAAACTTCAGAAGTACCATCTTTTCTTTTAGGTCGGCATTTGGCGTTCCATTTTTGTTTCAACTGTGTATTGGGGGAAGTGGGAGGGGAATGTTACGGATGTTGACTTTTCTTTGCCACCTCCCCCTCAAAGGCTTTTAAAACTAGAAAGCACTCACGGAGAGCATACCTCTGCCAACACTACTGTCACTAAAAACTGAATGAA
>VCCN01005781.1:2051626-2064257 GCA_006491835.1 Architeuthis dux
TAACCACTTAACATTACATTGATAAGAACAACATTAACATGGGGACGCTTTATCAACGAACTGTTTTATCAGTGTGTGTTGCCAACTATTCCCAGACAATCAGGTGAAATAAATAAATAACAGTTCTAACAACACCCACAAACCAGAAGGCCACTATAAAACTTAATACCAACACAAACTGACCCTATACCATGTGCTGAAGAAGGCAAGAATAGCCGAAACTATAGTCAGCAAACGAACCAAACAAATAATGAAATGAAAGAATAAAAAATAATTAATTCTTTTACAGATTTACTCCTGTTTTGTCTTGAATCTACTTACATACACTTTTCTCTCTCTCACCCTCAACCCTGAACATCCCATGAAAATGTGTTGTTCAAGTCTCTTGTTTCTTCTTCTTTTTAAATAGTAATATTGTCAAACTCCAGTCCAAGTCTGGAGTTGAATTTGTTTTTTTACCGTAACAAGAACAACAAGAACAATCCTCACCAGATTTAGGGGATTAAAAATTAACATGCCTGTACCGTAATTTTAAACCACAACCAACTGATTCGTAGGCTGGACTCTTACCAACTAAGCTAAATTGACAAGTCTTACATATGTATAAAATTTATCATAGAGATACACAAAGGCTTATTTCATTCTAATAAATAAATACATTCATACTAAAAAAAATATATTTTTATATACAATATAAAAGTTGCGGTAATCATCTTCAGCCGGAATAGAAGTAGAAGTCGAGTTTGACTCTGCAGCAGCCAGGCTTGTTAACTCTTAATGTCATATACCTTTTGATATCACTCCTAATTGACAGTGGAACTCTTCTTTGAATAGAAAAAGAAATAATGGAACTTCTGTGAATAGAATTAAAAAAGATAAAAAAATTATCTAAAGGAAGGGAGGTAACTTTGATCAGTAGTTATTATTGATAATAACATTCAACATTTCTTATATGGTTTTATGAGTTACATATGTCTTTCAAAATTTGTTTTCTTAATATCTTTGCTTAATTAACTAATTTCAATCTCATTTCAGTCTGGTTTTTATCCTTTCCTATGCATTTAGGCATTGCATTCTTTTCTGCTTTTTATACTCAGTGATATTTCTCTTTGCAGCTGGCCGAAGCCAATTCACTTTGTGGCAAGGTAACACATGTAATGTTCTTAACGTGTTTCCTTCATGTTTCCTACATGTAATGTTCTTAACGTGTTTCCTACATTAGAATTAAAAGACAATTGGGAAGGCCATAAATGTACAAATGAGATTTCTTTATTTTATTTGTACATTTATGGCGTTCCAAATTGTCTTCATTCTAATACCGTTGGATGAATTATAATCCACATTGATACACTGTTCATGTTTCCTACATGTAATGTTCTTAAAGTCTTTCCTACTGGTGTCCAAGTTTGCAAAAAAGTTCCCCTGCACTTTTGTTGTTTTTTTTTGCTTTGTCAACCTGTTCTTGAATTGAATTATAAACAAAAATATAAGAATGATGAATGTGCTTTATTATCCTGATTTATTTTTTATTAGATGAAGCATTGTCAACCATTATTAATTTTTGATTAGTATTTTCTTTCATAGTTTTTAGTTGCTTTTTATCGTAACTTACTCAGGTCGTCACTCTATGGCAATGAGTTAACAGCATAGAGTGGAAATAATGGATAAGCTCCAGCCAAGACTCAAACTCGCGTCCCTTTTACCTTGGGCAAGCTGCCTATGTACGGCACCAACTGAGCTACTAGAGCTCTTACGGCTAGCAGAAACAATAACAAATATGGCATCGGATGATCAGGGACGGATGAAGGATGAGTTTAAGGGTAAGATTTGATCTTCTGTCAGTTATAAAAGCTCTAGTAGCTCAGTTTGGTAAAGCAGTCCAATACATAGGCAGGAGGTAAAAGGGAAGCGAGTTCTAGTCTCGCCAGGAGCTTATTCTTTATTTCAGATCTGTGCTGTTTGCTCACTGCCATAAACTGATGACCTGAGTAATTTAGCCATTGAATGATGCACTGGTTGTGAATTTAAAGCATGTGGCTGATTCGTTTGCTTGTTTAAATTGGTTTATTTCTTATAAAGAATAAAATGAAGTCATTAGGAAATACAGTGGGTTCAGGTTAATAGGACTGTATCGGGACCAACGATTTTAGACCCAATAACCGACTCGTCTGATTAACTATTTCATGCACAAAACACTAAAGTTTTTAATTCAAGGGGAACAACTTGCATAAAAACCACAACAAGTTGTCCCTTTACTTTTCTAGTCAAAAAAGGTAGAGATCTACTTTCCTTAACCAAGCTGGAAAAAAATGGAAACAATTTTTTTTCGTCAGTAATGTTTTGTGCTTTTAATCCGTTAGACCCTAACAATCTTCCTGGGATATTTTATTTTTCAGCAAAAATGTTTTTTAAGGTTTTACGAGGTGGGTTATATTTACAATGTAACTGTATGGTAAAAGACAGTTACTTTCCGTCCATTGTATGGAAGTGAGGCTTTGAAGTAATCGGTTACTTCCCTTGTGTGGCTTCGTACAACATAGTAACAACATGCTTCAAAGCCTCACTACCATATAACAGACTGAAAGTAACGGCCCTGTTTGCCATACAGTTAATAGAACCCACCTTGTAAAACCTTGAAAAACATTTTTTGTAAAAACTAACAACTTCTACAAAGATTGTTAGAGTCTAGTGGATTAAAAGCACCAAAAATTACTGTTGAAAAACAATTGTTTCTATTTTTTTTCGACTTGGTTAACGAAAATAGATCTTTATCTCAAAAAATGTTAATTCGGTCCAAATAAAAGCACATTTTATTGGTCATAATAAAAACGAAGCAAATTAGCAATGATTACATATGTTTGATTGGTTCTTACAAAATTGGTCCTATTTTGAAGCTCGTCCTAAAAAACGATGGTCCTATTAAGTGGATTCCACTGTAATGCCTTTTTCTATATTTTGCAAAAGGATATATTTTTTGCATGTGGTTGCAGAATTTGTCTTGTGTGCTTAAGCAAGAACTTCTATCAATTTTCAACATTATTTTTTAATGAACAAAAGACTAATTTACTGTAATTTGATATTTTGTGATTGTTTTGTCAAACACCAGTACAAAGTCTGGAGTTGACTTTGTTTTCCTACCATAACAAGAAAAACAAGAACAATCCTCACTAAAATTAGGGGTGTTAACTGATATATAAAATTCACATCCCCTACTGTAATTTGAACTCACGACCAACTGATTGCTAGGAGCCTGTCTTACTGACTGAGCTAAATTGACAAGTCTTAGATATTAAAAAAAATTATCATACAGATATGCACAGGCTTATGTCATTCTAATAAATAAATACATTTATACAAAAAAAATATATTTTTATAATTTTTTATTTATTATATATACAATACAAAAGTTGCAGTAATCATCTTCAGTCGTAATAGAAGTAGGAGTTGAGTTTGATCCTGCAGCAGCCAGGCTTTTCACATGTGGAGTGATGTAGGTGGGCTCTATTTTGATTAGAAACATTTCTTTTTTTAAAAGAGGCACCTTTATCTTTGGGTGAGTTGTTTGTATGGACTGTTCACCTCAAATTGTAACAAAAAAGTCTGTTCACCAAAAATAGGGCAGCTTTAGAAAAAAGTTCCTTAAAAGAAATTTGATTGTTTTTATAATCATTTTCAGAGCAGACTTTTTCTTATCTCCCCCTGCTGAGACACCTATCATTTACTTACATTATAAATAGAATCATCAAGAAGTTTATCGGTTAGGCACAGCAGCAAGAAGCATTCTTAACTTCATGCCAACTTTAATATCTACCTAACACAAAAGACGCTGTGAAATTCCCAATGGCGTGTTGTTGGCTGCTGCTCTCAATATTCTCCAAGAATTTGCTGTTAGAAACAGTCAACCAAAACTGTCACCAAATCTGTCCACATAGGTTTCTTCAGTTAGTCTGGCTGCTGGCTGACTGGCTGGCTGGCCATGTAAGTATGTATCATATGTACAGGCCACACCAAATTTAAAACTTTTTTTTATAACACACAAAACATATTAAGGCGGGAAAAGCCCTTAATACTTTTTGTGTACAGGCCACACCAATGGAGCTAAATGGCTGAAAATTTAAACATTTACACCTTATTATGTTTAGAAAAAACGTTTTTTTTGCTTTTTGAAAATTTTCCCCCTAAAGTGGTTTTTAGTGGGGGGTTCAATTTGAAATGTAAGTTTATGCTAAATTGATCCCTTATTTTGGTTCGGCAGCTGTCATGCTTGTTTTTTTTTAAAATTCAGACTTTTTTAGTGATCACTACTCAACAAAAGGCGAGAGAAGTAACTTATTCATTGATCACCCCCTTCTTTCCAATTTTTAATTGACCATCCCCAACACAGCATGCTGCCAAAAAGATGTTGGTCACGTGATAGTTTCTATTGAGTGACTAACCAGACCTGTTCTGGTGTATTGAGCCAATTCTTCTCTGCCATCTTGGTGTGCCTTCCACTGACGGATTATTAACTATGTAGCAAAAGTAGCATTGGCTACAGGGCCCCACCTTTTCAAGGGCTCCACGCTAAATGCTTGCAAGCAATCAATTCCGATTCAGTGAGTCTACACTTACTCTATTACTAAAGTACTCTACTGCCCTCAACTTTTATGAACGACTGAGTATTTGAGGTTTTAGTCAATTATCACCTTTAATTGTTTTAATACAGTAGTTAATGAGAGTGTGGTATCTATGTGATATGTTGCATAATTAAGAAGGTATTTGAAACTGAAGTCATATTTTAGCCATTTTAAAGCCAGAGGAGTCGAGTCGGTGGTACCAGAAATTGTGGAAATGGAGCCCTGGTTTTTACGTGTATTACTATAATACATGTTAAGTAAGTATCATGGGTTATTCCCCTTAGGCAGAAAACTTCCGCTAGGGGCCGCTGTTTTATGTTCTTGTGAACGAGCAGCGATTACTGATTGTGTTTAGGAGTAGTAGAATAAAGAGCTTGGTAGGACACACGTGTTTGACTGACTGCGGTCATTAATATGAATAAAGGATCTCTGTAAGTACATAATATTTTGTTGTATTTTTAATCTGTTAATATCTGTCATTAACCCAAGCTTACACATGTGTTGATTTCTTTCTTCAACTTGACCTCATATTGTCTTTAACTTTGAGAAGAGTCATTAACATTCCAACTATTGTTCAGACAATCAAATCTTTTCTTCGATTCTCCAAACAAAAGTTGGAATTGAACTCATATCTGGTAAATGGAAAAGTATGTTCCGAGAAAAAGACAATCTTAGAAGGTTTAATTTCCATTGCGCTTGTACAGAAAACAAGAAAAAGAACAGACTCTATTCAAAACCTACAATGTTGTTTATACAATTTTTGACAGGATTTGACAACATTTGTCAACATTTGTTTCTGTAATAAAACTATCCTGTTAAAACATCCAAAACAAAAATAAATAATCATTGCAGAAGAAATGAAATGAAAAATATTGTCTAAAATACAAATAATTCATTGGGATATAATATATATATATATATATATATATATGAAGTGTGTACATTAGTTATAAACACTGTATAGTCCACTTTCTTTCTTGTACTTTCTATTTTTTTTAATTTGAGAATTGATTTTAAAAAGAATAATATGATGTAGTATGACATAAAAAAAAAATTTCACATAAACTTACATTGCAAATTGAACCCCCTACTATAAACCCATTTAGGGTGGGAATTGTTGGATTTTTCAGCCCTCTAGCTCCATTGGTGTGTCCTGTATGCATACATATATACATATCCAGCCAGCCAGGCAGACCAACTTGAAAACTGAGAGAAACCTATGTCAGTTTCTAATAAAGCGACTCTAAAAACTAAACATCTGCTAAAGAGAAAATTTGTTTAACAAAGTTTAAGTTGAATGTTGCAAACTTCAAGTTTTTCATTTTACTTCTAAAAACTGATTATATATAAATCTGAAATGTGCAGCAGCTAGTTGTATTTTATGTACTTTTATTTCTTATACAAATGTCAACTTTTGACCCCCAAAAGTTCAATTGAACCCGAATGTATTTATTGTATAAGTATTATTGAGTATTTTTTGAGTTATTCCCCATAGGCAGGCGATTTCTTATCAATTTCTGGTAGGGGGCGCTGTTTTATGTTCTGGTAAACGAGCAGCCATTTTATGAGTAGATCAGAGAGCTCGAGGAGACACGCGTATGAATCGTTGACCGCAGTTATTTTATGAATAAAGGATCTGTGAGTACCCCTTCTGTTTGCATGTTTAATCTGTTAATATCTGTCATTATACCAACCTTAAACTCAGGACATCTAGTCTGTCATCAAGACAACAGGTGGACCATCAGAGTCATCAAATGGACACCAAGAGACAAGGCCAGAACACCGGGCTTGACCAGACACAACTGATGGAGTGATGAGCTAGTGCGTTACATAGGTCCAACATGGTTGCACACTGCCAAGAATAGACATCTGTGGGATAGGATGCAGGAGGTCTTCGTCCTTGGAGAGTGAGAAGAGGAGGAGGAGGAAGGTGATAATGATGGGGCTTAAACCAAATGAGTCCTGAACTCTTGAAAGATAATGGGGTGGGGGGAGCTCAAAAATTGCTGCTATGATCAGGAGAGGCAGAGGCTACAAGCAACCTTTGTTATTTTTAGTCTCTGTTCACCCCCCCCCCTACTCCTTTGTTTCTCAATTTCAAAAGGGCGAAGACAACTCTCACCTCATTACAACTCTCATCCAATAAAACACGTTCGCTGGCGCACGTGTGAGTCATGTGGCAATGAAATCTGGATACCAATAATAAACATGCCAGATTAGCTGGGAGAAGCGGATCCATGCCTTTCCCAAGGGCATTAATGTGAAGTGAATGCAAACTGTCCAAGCCGGAGTTTGAACGGTTTGCCGATTCCATTCATTGTGTCATTAACTGTTAGGCTACCCGCACTTCCTCTAGAAAAAACTCTTGACTAAAAATTTGCTTCATTTTGCACAAACACCCTACGATTGTTCTTCTATGTACATTTAGAAACTGTAAACCAAAACTTTTTAAGTGATTCTGGCTGGCTGGCTATCTATTTGTTGCGCTACACCAATGGAACTAGACGGCTGAAGATCTAAACATTTACTCCTTATGTCCAGAAAAGACATTTTTTAAACCCCTCCACACAAAGGGTTCAATTTATAATGTAATTTTATGGTAAACTGGTCCCTCAGTTTGTATCCAGCAATGTTCGTGATTGTTTTTTTGACAATTTGGATTTTTTTTAGTGATTACTACCCAGCAAAAGGCGAAAGAAGTAACTTATTCATTGATCACCCCTTTTTCCAATTTTTTTTAATTGATCACCCCAACACAGCAAGCTGCCAAAAATCCATTTCTGCTCTCTCTCTCTCTTCATCTCTCTCTCTCACTCTCTTTGTCTCTCTCTCTCTCTCTCTCTCTCTCACTTACTTTTCATCTCTCTCTCTCTCACTTACTTTTCATCTCTCTCTCTTCCCCCCGTATTATGGTGATAGCAATGATTAACACCAACTTAAGGATGCTATAGAAAAGTTTTTTACCTGCTGTCAAACTCAAGTACAAAGTGTGGAGTTGACTTTGTTTTCCTACCGTAACAAGAACAATCCTCACCAAAATTAGGGGTGTAAACCGATATGTAGAATTCACATTCCACTACCGTATTTGAATCACAACCAACTGATTGCCAAGAGGCTGTCTTACTGACTGAGCTAAATTAACAAGTCTTAGATATTAATGAAAATTTATCATACAGATACGCACAGGGTTATTTCATTCTAATAAATAAATACATTTATACAAAAAATATATATTTTTATGAAATTTTCTTTATTATACATACAATCCAAAAGTTGCAGAAATCATCTTCAGTCGGAATTGGCTTGTTCTTTTTTCCCTACCCCTTTCAAGACTCCTGGGACGTGTATATCTTAAGGTTTTCTATGACTCCTGGGATATATATGTGTCACAAAAAAGTTTAATGACAGATATTAACAGATTAAAAATGCAAACAGAAGATGTACTTACATGTTTTTGTCCCACTAAATATATAAAAAAATAAACATCTTATTTTTCAACAGATTGTCTTTCCATGCTTTCTTCAGAGAAAGTAATTTCTTCTTGATCCATGAATTGGTCACAAACACATTGTCTGTTCATCTGTTGACAGCATCTTTAAAGATAACATTCAAGTTCATCTATTACGGTAGAAGTCAAACTTACATAAAGCGAACGAGCATTCCTTTCTTTTGGTATCATTAATTACAACCGTGTGATAAGTAACTTTGGTTACCTCGAGCACGTAATTAAACATCAATATTAGTTAGTTCTGTTCTTTGTATAACAATTCAGTTTCAGTCCACCTCCGGAGATTCAACTTCTCTGGGTAAAATCTGTAAATTTCTTTCGATGTTGATCTTCAAATACAAAAGACTGCAGCCTTAACCCCTTGGCTGTTTCCTTGGTCTCCCTACATGCTTCTGTAATCTGGCTACTTCAGATCCAACGTATGGCGTCCTCAGAATACCGCCTAGCTACTTGAATATTATTGACCTCCATGGTCACTGTGGGGTAAAAGATCATATAGTAAATGAGCGATTAATTCCTAGTGGGTGTCCACTGCAATTGCATAGGAGTTACTCTGAAAATGTTTGTGCTGATCAAATCTCCCCTGTCTCAGCTCCCTGACTCAATGAGGGCTGGGAGGGTTCAGGACCCTTCTTCCTCTCATATTCTTTTTTCTGTTTTGTTTTTGTTTTTGTAATGTGTGTTACATATGGACATTTTTTTATATAATAGGATAGGAGTCTGCATTAGAAGTTAATGCAGGTTCCGGATCTTTTGATGTGCTGTTGTGACCCTTATCAGTAGGGTATCTCCTAGTGTATCCTTGAACTTTCATGGTGCAGGACAGCCTTTAGCAATCTGGCTGGATTTCCAATACCGGTAGCTAGTCCTGGTGTCCGTGGAAGGGCAATCTCACTGGATATGCCCAAAACGTCTGCAGCTAAAATAAGCTTTCCTGATTGCCTTGTCACAGTGACAAGCAATATGACCAAGCTGGTTGCATAAGTAGCACCGTTTCACAGTATAACAGTAATGTGCTGTGTGGCCAATTTCTTTGCAGTTGAAGCAGCGGACTTGTCTAGAGTAGCAATCACTAGCCAAATGACCTACATGGTGGCATTTGTAACAGCAACTAGTGTGGTTTGCTCGTCTATAAATTTTTGGGTTTCCAACTTCCCGATTTTTCGAATCAGGGATCATATGATCCAAGTCGACATATTAACGGCAATGACATTTAGAGTCATCAGGTCTTGTGGGTTTTGAAAAGTTCATATTTTTATATCTCTGCGCATTCTCTGGTGAACGTCCTTGTTTAGGAAATTCTGACACTCTGTCAGAGAAAATGATCTTTTGTCCATTTTTAGAGATTTGTGTTAAACCAGATCTCACCTGGTGTTTCAAATTCTTCCATTTTCTGCTTTTGTTGTAGCTCTGTGTTCTTGTTTAAGTGTGTCGTTTTTATCTCCTTGTGTAATAACATCATTGGGGGTGGCTTTTTCGTTTTTTTTGAAGAATCTTCTTGCTTATTTTCTGTTTTGTTATCTTCACTAATAACAAGCCTTTTACCAGTATTTTGAGAAACAAATTCAATATTACCTTCCACTGCACAAAGATTTGATATTGTTAATGGCCGATTCAAGGATTTTTTTCTTCTGGACAAGTTGTTCAGTTATTGGGTATTCCATTTTTGTAGAGTTTGATGATCAACTTTTAAGCATTCTAACTCTTTATAAACCTCGGAATATTTACGCCTGCACTGCCATAATTCTTGTTGATACATTTGCTCACGTGTATCTTGCTCCGATTTTAATAAGTTGATCAGTTCTTCATATTCAGAATCTTTATTTTTCAAGTCCGTTTTGAGTCTGGTCACCTCTTCAGTAAGTTCTAAGAAAGAACTTTCCATGACTTTAATTTTCGAGTCATTGTTTACATCAATCGTAGATTTATTTTTCTTCTGTTTTCTGGTTCGTTTTTGCATCGAAGTATTTTTTTGTTCGGCAGTTATTTCTTCGTTATTTTCCTTATTTTGCTCGTTAGTCGTAGCATCACTGCTCACTTCAAAAAGTTTGTCTAATGTTTGATATAAAAGAAATAACCCATCTTTGGTATTTAAATCAGTAACGTCATCCAAATCCAAAATTGCTTGTCTTGCCGGTCAAAGAGAAAAATGCAGTCAGTGCAACTTCTGTATTTTCTATTTTGCATTTACTGACCCATTCAGCTATCTATTTTCACCACTTACAATAATTCTCTGGTGAAGTTGGTAAATCCAATTCAACGTGGCCAACTTCGGTCATATTGTTTTTTTTGTTTCGTTTTCGGAAATATCACTGTTCAATTTTCCAGTATTTTCTGTTTTAAAATCATCTGTCATTTTGCTTTTCAACTACACACTGCTATCAATGTAAGCTTGGTTTAATGACAGATATTAACAGATTAAAAATGCAAACAAAAGATGTACTTACAGGTTCTTTATTTAAATAATGACCGCAGTCCCGATTCACACACGTGTGTCCTTCTGAGCTCTCTCATCTACTTATAACAATAATAAAATGGCTGCTTGTTCACCAGAATATAAAACAGCATCCCTTAGCAGAAGTGGATAAGAACTCTTCTGCCTAAGGGCAATAACTCATCATACTTACTTAACATAAAATAAATGAGATTTTCATGGCTATTACAACAGCAGACAATGACGTCACCATAGTATGAAAGCCACACAAAAATGAGTTTGCATTACTTGAAGACATAGAGGCAAAACGTTCTGCTAATTCTGTGTTTTTCATCTGTCCGGAGATAAATGTCTAATGGGACAAATGTGTCCCATCATCTTTTTGGTTCTTATATGGAAAACTTTTGATTTGTGGAAAGAATAGTTTGGGACTTTTTATACCCTTTTAAAAATTCAGGTATGAAACACCTTAATAAGTTAATCTTGAAAGGGTTAAAAGAAGAGCCTGAATTTGGAAAGATTATTGAATGAATATTAGATTTCTATTTTACAAGAGAAATCATGTTAATTCATGGTGGTAGAAAACAATTTTCCCTCTAACTTTTAGTAGTCAGTGTGCACAAAAATCTTATGTTGTACAAATTTTTTTCCTGTGACAAAAGTATGTGCGCACTTTTGATTTTTTGATTGATCTTCCTCAACACAGCATGCTGCCAAAAGACATTGCAATGTTGTTCTGGGTGAGACCGGGTGTTTTAGACTCCTACAGGAAAGATCAATCTGATCAGAAAGCTAAAAAAGAAAAAAACTCTAAATTCATTTGAGCTGTTCATATCCTAAAGATTAACTGTTGAAGAAAAAAGTCTTTTGGCAGCTACTGTGTTAAAAAAATTGGAAAAAAGTGTGATCAATGAATAAATTACTTCTCTCGTCTTTTGTTGGGCAATGATCACTAAAAAAGTCTGAATTTTCAAGAAACAAGCGTGAATGCAGCCGGACACAAACTAAGGGACCAATTTAGTATAAACTTACATTGTACATTGAACCCCCCACTAAAAAGCTATTTTGGGGTTGAATTATGAAAAAACAAAGAAATATTTTTCTAGACATAATAAGGAGTAAATGTTTAAATTTTCAGTCCTCTAGCTCCAATGGTGCGGTCTGTATGCCTGATACATAGATAGCCAGCCTGACCAAGCTTCATTGGTGCGGCTTGTACACGTATTACATACATACATAGCCAGCTGGACCAGCTTAAAAACTGAAGAAACCTATGTTGACAGTTTTGGCTGATGGTTTCTAACCAGAGAAAAAGAAGAAAAAAAACTCTGAATTCACTTGAGCTCTTCATATCCTCAAGATTAACTGTTGAAAAAAAGAAAGAAGGAAAGATGATGAAGAAGAACGAAGAACGAAGCCTCGAATAGCAATTAATCTTAATCAATATTCATCTGATATTGTTCCGTGTGATCCATTTCCTGTTCCAGTTCTTGTATTGATCTCTCATGCAAACACGGCTTCTCTCGATGCTGCGTCTGATGGAACACTTCCAAGAAGAGTTTGACAATAGACAAAAGGATTATGGGTAATTTTTTCTATCCTGCTTGACTCTTCGCATCTCATCTTCAGTCTTTTATCTCAACCTGTGATCAATTTTTACATTTTTCAGATTTACATACATACATACATACATAAATAAAGGGAATCAGATTTAGAGCACAAATCACTATTTCTGAGCAGGAAAGACATGTAAGCTAGGTTATCTGCTAATTCTGTGTTTTTCATTTGTCCAAGGAAAAATGCAAGGTTGCCAAATTAGCCATTTTCCGATTAGATCTGACTAATTTCTTTCAAATTTAGCTGATAAAAATCTACGAAAGTGGCTAGGTATCGCATCTCGATTGAATCTGGAAAGTTTAATAAAAATAAATGTACAATTTTGATCAATAATTTCTCCCGGAGTTTTAGTATATAGTAATTTTACTTGATAAGTGGGCTTTAAATGACTAACCTATATTTGCCCGGCGCCGGTGTGAGCGACTGCTACGATTTAGGCCGCTCGTTTAGCAGTCG
>VCCN01005781.1:2064471-2095150 GCA_006491835.1 Architeuthis dux
TATATATATGTAACATTTTTAGCTATAGTTAGCTGGAAATGGGGAAAATCTAGCCGAATTTAGCCATTTTTGAAGACAGTTTTAGCGATAAATAACAAACCATACATGGTAACACTGGATAAATGTCTAATGGGACAAATGAGTTCCATCATCATGATTTTGGTTCTTTAAAATATGGAAAACATGTTTTTAATAAAAGAATATTTTTCTTTAACCCTTAAATAAAAATTAACACATTTTTGGGGCCTTTTTATTCCCTGAAGTAAAATTATGTAGAAGTAGAATTATGTGAAACAATTTTCCATCAATAGTAGGAAACTATGGCCTCTGAGTATTTCGGTTACTTCTCTTCATTGTTGCCAATTTCAATATTTTATATCTAAATTTATATCTATAATTTTAGATAAAAGATCTATAATCTGTAATGTTTTATTTATTTTTATTAGATTTCTTGAGAACTGCTGATCCAAAAAACTTCAAACTCGACACTGCACTGCCTTGTGTGCTCACTAATATATCTGGCCAATATCAACTTTGTACAATTTCATAAATAGATAAATATCTATCAATCTATTCATTATGTCAATATTCATATCTATCTATTAGAAACCGTCAATAAAACTGTAAACATAGGTTTCTTCAGTTTTTAAGTTGGTCTGGCTATCTATCTTGTACAGGCTGCATGAATGGAGCTAGAGGGCTGAAAATTAAAACATTTACTCTTTATGTCTAGAAAAGACATTTTTTAAATAAATTCCCACCCATAAAAGGTTTTTAGTGGGGGAGTTCAATTTGCAATATAAGTTTCGGCTAAATTGATCATTTAGTATGTGTCTGGCAGCATTCATGTTTGTTTTTTGAAAATTCTGACTTTTTTTTAGTGATCACTGCCAAACAAGAGGCAAGAGAAGTAACTTATTCATTGGTCACCTATTTTTCCAATTTTTTAATTGATCACCCCCAACACAGCATTCTGCCAAAAAGACATTGGTCACATGATGTTTTCTATTGAGTGACTAATCAGACCTGTCTTTTTAATCTTTTTAGTCTCTAAATGTTTATGTGGTTCATTGTATAAGGAATAAAAGGTTTTGCAGATAGACAACAACAGCAACAGCAACAGCAGCAGCAGAAGAAGAAGATGTGTGTTGTTTCACTTGGAATTGGATGTGTTGGCAGAAAAATGTGCAATTGACAGTTAAGACACCTTAGATGTTGCTGTTGCTGTGGCTGCAGAGAATCCTACTTGAAATCAAGTAGCAACCATTTGGGGAATCCCAATGACATATGTTTGAAATGTCTGCTCGTAAACCAAACGAATAATTCAAAGAGAAAATAAGAAAGATGTGTTGCGAGACGCTGTCTTCGGCACATATGGTTGCATGCTGCGATTCCATTGGCTGGAATCTTGGTCATAGAGTTCTGGACCTTTTCCCAAGAAAATTAAAAAGTAAAGCAACCAAATTTAAAAATATATGACAACCAAATTGAAAAATAAGGCGATCAAATTAAAAAATATGCCATGCAAATTAAAATATATGCTAAGTAAATTAAAAAGACAAGCAAATTGAATAGTGGCTTGGATTTTTAATTTGCATTGCTTTTTTTTTTATTTGGTTGCCTTTTTTGATAGGGTTGCCTTTTTTGATAGGGTTGCCTTATTTTTTTATATGGTTGCCTTATTTCTTTATATGGTTGCCTTATTTCTTTATAGGGTTGCTTTCTCTTGCTTCTGGTAATTTGATTTTGGAATAGTATCCTTATTTTTCCAGTTCTTAAATATTTGTCAAATGTTATTATGGATCTGCCATTTAATCAATTGTTGCTTGGCCCATGGCCCATCCTTCCACAAAATGTCATTGAAATTCATTGAAAACTTTTGGAGATATTGTGCGGATAAAGATGGGTGAATACAATAAGGATATTAGCCTGAAAGCATTATAAGCTGGTTTGTTTTTAGCTAATTATTTCTTTCTATTCTTTTTTTCCAGTTGCCCGACTGTCGAGTGATTGCTGTTGTTGGTCTCCTGTTTCTGCTTTGCACGTGGCATCAATTGATTGTTGATAATCAGTGCACGGGGAACCCTACAAAATATGGTACAGTTCACAATGGAGGGCGTCACTTCCAAGACGCTCCCGATGACAATCTTCTAGCCGAACTGGATAACGATGAAGAACAAAGTGTCAGAAAACAAGAACTCGTCCAGCTTCCTAACTATAGAACCAAATATATTATTTACTACTGTGTTGGTCCTCGGACTTGTGGTGGATGGGGTGACCGACAACTAGGAATGGTCTCTGTGTATCTCATGGCATTGGCCATGGGGCGGAGATTTGGCATTATGGTTTCAAAACCTTGTGAGATCTCAGCATTTTTACGTCCACATAAAGTCAACTGGGAAATCGATACTAGTCAATTGCTGACCCTTGAAGATCGTTATTTGTATCTGATTGGTAACAAAGAGTACATTCCTATGCTACAGTGGGCGGATCTGAACACTCTCTATCCCGAGGATGTACTCTACGTCACAACAAACTATGACTACACGCACGCTCTCCAGAAAAATGTTCGATACAGAGAGCGGTTACACTGGACGTTGCATCTCACAAGAGAGGCGCTGTTTGCAAAAGTAATGAAACTCTTGTTTCGATTCAACACCGTTCTACAGTCCCAGCTGAACAGCTTCTTTGCGGTGAACACCCCAAAGCCCAACATGCAGCTGGTTTGTGCACAGATACGTATAGGTCGAAACCCGAGCATGCCAAGTGACGAGCCGCGAAACACAATGGCTGACCTGCAGGTTGTTTGGGATTTTCTGCACAAATACAACAATACGCGCAAGTTTCGGATATTTGTAACAACTGATTCAGAAGAGGTACGCACGATCGCCGCAGAGAAATTTTCTCCCCAGTTTGTGTATAACCCAGGGGAGATAATTCACGTGGATAAGCCTTATTATGGAGAGAACAATGTATGCGACAGCGTAATGAAGGTCATAATGGATCAGTTTATTTTGACTAAGTGTGACACACTCTTAGTGAGTCGAAGTTATTTTGGCGAGAACGCTGCCATCATGCGCAAAAATAAAAAAAATGCGTACATTTTCAAAAATGGAGAAATATTCCGATGGATCTAGTTCTTAAATTGTAAAAAATAAAAATCCTGCAGTTAAACTAATAAATAAAACGAGAGAAAAAAAGAAAGATCTACGAAGACTGACCTTCGATATTTGTTTCTTGCGAAGTCTTGTGAGAATTACCTCCCCTTTTTTCCAAAGATTGCCTTGCCATTTTTTTTATTTTCATAAATTCAATTTTGGTATTTTGGTGTTTTTTATTTTGGTGATTGAGCAGAGTGATATTTCTGCACGTGTATTTTTTATTTTTTTTGTTTCTTTTCTTTTACTCAATACCTAGAACCAGAGCCGGACTGACACATACGTGAACTGAGCAGCTGCTTAGGGCCCCGTCGCCACTATAGGGCCCCCAAGAGTGCTTGAAATATCCCACAAGAGGCGGTGTGCATGCCCGAATCAAATTCTGCTCAGGGCCCAATAAAGGCTTGGGCCGGCCCTGCCTAGAACCATGCCACTGGTTTAGTACAGAAAGATTTATATCATTTGGCTAGGGAGAAGATTCCCCAAGCCAAAATAAATTAGGGTTTTTTTTGGTTTTTTCTGAGGGAGATAAATAAATACCATAGACAATGATAATTGGTGATTGAGAGACATTTTCCTATTTTTTATTTTTTATTTTTATTTTTCAATCTCTCTTGAATCTGCAAATCCCAGTTTTAGTTATCAGTGTCGACCCTCCACTAAAAAGGTCAAAGATCAATTCTCATTTTGAGATTTCACAACTGGACAAGAAATGTCAATTCGTTTTTCACTCATTTTTGAAGAACAACAATTCAAAATCACCCATTCTGATTCTTTTTTTTTTAATAATCACATTCTAAAGAAGGAAAAATCTTCATCGTCTTTTGTTCCCCCCCCCCATCTTTCTTCCATTTACTGTTTATTTATCTGAAGTGAACATACAATCCAGTGTCTGTTTACTTTCTTTCACAGATTTTTTAAAAAATTCTTCAGTTTTTTTTGTGTTTTTTCATTATCATGAAAAGTTTAAAAAATGAATTTGTACATTGATTGGCTATAATGTAAAAATCACCGATGAACTCTCGCCTTGAACATTGGAATGTGGGTTTTAGAAAATGAGAGAGAGAAAAGAAAGACAATTTAAAAAAAAATCAAAATTCCATTTTGATTTAATTAAATAATAGTTGCAAAATTGAAAATGTAATTGTCTGTTTTATGGATAAAATCATTTTTTGGCCAAAATAAAAAAAAATGTCAACTTGTATATTTGAACTGGACTGATTTCAAATGATTTGCTGTTATCGTTTAAGCTGAATACATTGATTTTTTTATTTGGATGCTGAATTCATTGAAGACCAGGTTTAACTTTTGAAAATCATGTCTTGTCAATCAATATTTGAATGTTACCATATTGCAAAATGACTGTCTATAGTTTTGAGAAGGGTCATTAACATTCAAAGAGTTTTTTGGACGATTGAACTATACTGACCAATAACTGTATTTATAATATTCCCTGCAAATGTGGGAAGAATTATAAAGGAAAAACCAGCAGACCTCTCAAGGTTAGACTTGAGGAATAAAAAAAGCCATTATCAAAGGAGAGATAGAAAAATCTGGGATGGCTGACCACATTTGGAGAGAGAAAGATGAGCACTATCCTCTCTGGGAAGAAGTCTGGATCATAGACATGGAATGCTGTTGAAAACTGAGAACAATCAAAGAAGCAGCATACATCAATATGTTGGCTGTGTGTATAAGTCAAGACAAGTGTGGAGTTCAACTCAATGTGGCTTCCGCTACTCAACAGGGACAAGGTATGGAAATCCTGGCCTAACATGGAAAGGAAAGGAAAACACCAGAATCCTACGTTATAAGTGTTGCTACCATTGGAGGGAAAAACTTTCTGTTTACCACCATCACATTTTGATAGTACACTTGAAGAAGGCCATAGAATGGACCGGCTGAAACGTCATGTTAACAAGGACTTCAATCATCCGAAAAACTCTTTGAATGCAAAATGACTGTCAACAGTTTTTGTAACATTCTCAGGTTATTCAGAGGAATATAAATCTCAAATAACTGTGTAGACAAAATTCGTATTAACAGCAAAAATTTACCTAAAAGCACAAGAGGGGAGTGAGTAACTCTGATCAGAAGTTATTCCCCTTAATTTAACTTTAAAAAAAATACAATTCACAAAAGAGTTCTATTCATCTTAAGATGAATAGAATTTTTTTCAAAAAATGGAACTCTTTTGTGAATTGCATAAAAAATTCTTTTTTCAAAAATTTACCTAAACGTGCAAGGGGAAGTGTGAGATAAGTCTGATCAGAAGTTATTCTCCTTGATTTAAGATTCAAGTTTTTTATATGAATTTAAGAGTTGAAGCACACATTTGGTATTGTATGTGCTTTTGTTACCTTCACAACAATCGATAGAGGACTTGACAAATTATTCCCTGAGTTATTTGGACTAGTATCATCATCCTTACTATTTTTATCCCAGCATTTTAGCTGATATGTTATTCAGTCTTCCTCAGATGCATAATTCTTAAATTCATGAACCTTTTGATACTGCTCCTAAATGACAGAACTTTTCTCTGAATAGAATAAAAAAAAATAATAGAACTCTTTTATGAATAGAATTTTAAAAAAAAATTATCTAAAGATCAAAGGGATGTAACTTTATTTCCCTTGAAATTAAAATTTTTTATTTGAATTTAAGGCTTTTTTCTCTTATTGATGGTTCTAGATCACTGGCCTCAAAGGTTCCTGCAGACAGGCCATTCAACTGTCAATCTTTTAAAAATCCAGCCACATCTACTGAATAGAACACATGCTAATTCTCCTAGTACATGAGTGAAAGGTCCTTGCAGTTGTTTTTGCTATACTGAGCATAGCTCCCGATATAGCATTGAATTTTATATATTGGGTTTGTTTATGCAGCCCTTTCTCAGGGTCATATATGCAACCTCCTTTATCTTATGTACCTTCAAGAGAGGTTCCCTATCTATTATTTTGACCCCCTTCTTAAGGCAATATGCTCCCTTTTCTTTCTGTATATTTTCTTCCATGTCCAACTTCCTGGTTTCACCTCAGATTGTGACTTTTTGATGCTTTTTTGGATTTGGCTGCCCCCCACCCGCTCTATTCCATACCACATCTGCATGGGTTTGTTAAGGCACACAGTTTTTAGTCATATTTTTCTCACAAGTAGGTCAGACAAACAAGCCTGAAAGTCAGACCATAGATGTGCTTGTTCTTTTCTTGCATGAAGATCTAGCAAGGTAGTGTTGCCAACTTTATTTTCAAGTTTACACCTAAAATTGAGTCCAAAAAACATCTTAAAACACACAGAAACATCTTGATTCTCCAGATATATATCTTAAATCTAGGAAATATATTTATTAAAATATTATTTATTATTTTATTACTATAAATTAAATAAAAATATTATTTTATTACTATAAAAATATTACTTGTTTTATTAAAAATCATCTAGATAGCAATTTCTGACATCAAGACGCAATTAAAAGCATCTAGATTTAGATGAAAACCATCTGAATTGGAAACACTGAGCAAGGGACATTACTCTCATTTGGGTATGTCAGCCTGTCAGTCAGTGATGGCAATCGGTGCTAGAGATGCTAGTGCATCTAAAAAGTAGCAAAGATGAGAATATTAGACTCGTTGGAATAATGACAACGATTCTGTGAATTTCAGAAAATTGTTTCAAACTTTTTGCTGTTAATATTGAGTTCTTTGTGTGTGGTTATCGAACGTTAATTCTTCGATTAATGAATCGCTTGAAACCGCTGTGGAACTTTTCAATGAATAGAAGAAAAAAAAGATGGACCACTTTTGTGAATTGAATTAAGCAAATTTTTTAAAAATTACCAAATTGTGCAAGGGAGGTAACTTTAATCAGAAGTTATTCCCCTTGAATTTTTGATTTCCCTAATACGAATTTGAGAGTTTCAGTTCTTAACGTTGTGGAAGTTACAAAGAATGTTGAAATTGTTTTTTTTTGCATTTGGACGCAGTCAAGGAAAATGATAAAATGTTTGAAAAACCAAAGAAAACTTTATCAGCAAATAAAATTGGTTATGGGATGAAATAGCATTTGGGTTAAAAATTTGGAATCTGTGTATGATTTTCATAATGTTTAAGGTTGTAAAACAAATCTGTGAAGAAAACAAAATTTTTGTTCTTTTGTTATTCCATATTTTTTTTTTCAGACTATTGTCTTCATCCTTGTTGCTTTTAATATAACATTTCATTCACTGTTTCTGAAGTTCTGGGCATTCTTTCGTTCTGTGTATTCATAAATTTTAATCATTAATCAAATCAACTACAGATGCACAATAGGGCAAAAACAAAGGGAGATAACTCAAACCGTACAAATCACTAGAGAATTCTAATAAAAATCAAAATGCTATATTCTTATCTCAATTGCTTATTTATTAAGACATTGTTACAATTCTTTCAGGAAACAATTGTAACAAATGATGAAAATCACCTACTGATGGATGGAAAACATATTGACAAAAAATAAATATAAATAAATAACAGAAATAAATAATAAAAACTGTCATGTGATCAACGTCTTTTGGTAGAAAGCCATGTTGGGGGCTATCAATTGGGAAATTGAGTTATCAGTGAATAATTTACTTCTCTCGCATTTTGTTGGGATGTGATCACTAAAAAATTCTGAATTTTCAACAAACAAGTGGACACAAACTAAGGGATCAATTTAGCAAAAACATTGAATTGAACACCCCACTAAAAGCTTATTTAGGGAGGAAATTTTCAAAAACAAAAAAAAGGTTTTTTGTAGACATAATAAGGATTTGAATATTCATCCCTCTAGCTCCATTTATGCAACTTATACACGTGATTGATACATATATACATAGCCAGCCAGCTGAACCAACTTGAAAACTGAAGAAACCTATGTTGACAATTTTGGTTGACGGTTTCTAATAAAATATAAAAATAATATAAATAAATGAAAAAGAAAGTAATATAAATAAATAATATTAAATACTACATATTAAATTAAATATTTGGTTTCAATGTTTGATCAGTTCCCTTTTGTGCATTTGTAGTTGATTTCAACAATGGTTAAAAGTTTTAAGTACACAAAAGGAAAAAATGACAAGTTCTGAGATGAATACTTTCATTCTTCCATACATATATTTGTGCCTCTCAAAGGATTTTTAAAAATATGAATATATTCCAGCTCCAGCCCTGTTAACCGATGACCCATTAGATTGTCAGGGTGCCATACTGAGTACTTCCCTTCCTTCATGGCATTTCTAAGGGCAATAGGAGTGTCCATCTCCTCTCCAAGTGGCATGCGACAGGTTGTACTAGGTTACATTGTACCAGCAGCAAGGTGTAATCCCTGACCTGACTTATTGGAAGAATTGCAACCAGTCTGCCTTAGGGGCTCCACTCCTGGTTTTCAGTCAGAGATGTCTGTCTCCTAGATTTGCAGACGTTTTAAAAAATTAAATGTCCATCTTATATACTGGCAAATACAGTATATTTTGAAGATATTGCTCTTAAGTTACTAGCACAGGTCTTCCTAAGTGACTATATTCACTTATTGAACCACATAGACTTTTCTGTATACCTACCATAACAAGAACAACAACAAGAACAATCCTCACAAAATTTAGGGGAGCAAAAATTAACATTCCGTACCATGATTTAAAACCATGACCAACTGAGCTAACTTGACAAGTCTTACATTCCTACCATAACAAGAACAACGAGAACAAGAACAGTCCTCACCAAATTTAGGGGAGTAAAAATTCACATTTCTATACTGTGATTTGAAACCACAACCAACTGAGTTAACTTGACAAGTCTTACATATCTACAATATATATCCTACAGATATGCACAGGCTTTTTCATTCTAATAAATAAATACATTTATACCAAAAAATATATATTTTTATACAATAAACTATGAAAATGAAAAATATCGAAAAATATTTTTAATTTCAGTGTTCTAGACACTATAAATATTCTAAAACTTCAAAATTTTAAAATTAATGTTTTTATGAACATAGTTCCGTCTTGTGTATTGGTATATGTCTTCTGATGTACATATTATGGCTGTTTGGGACATTTTCAGCATCTTAACTCTTATTTTTTATTTATTATAGATACAATACAAAAGTAATCATCTTCAGTCAGAATAGGAGTGGAGTTTGACCCTGCAGCAGCCAGGCTGGTTCTGTTTGGTGTTAAAAAAGCTTTTCTTGTTCCATTTCTGGTACACTTAGTGCTTAAACTAGTTCACAATAATTTTTGTTTCTCCAGATCTACAAATTGTCCTCACCTAAAATTTCATTATCTTTATACTACCTCTATCTTGTTATTATTACAACTTTGTAAACATCTTTCTGTAAACATCTTTCTTCATTTTCCAGGTTGAATGGCTCTCTGTTTGTGTTTGCTGTGTTGTTTTCATTTTGTGTATTTGTTGATGTTTTGATTGTTTTTTTCTTTTTATTCCTTTTCTTTTTCTTAGCTGGCGTGTCCCTGTTTTCATTTGTAGTTTGTTTAAGGGGCCTGATAATTTCTGTTTTCGTGTTTAGGTCAGACCAGCTTTTCAGTTCATTTTGTGTGGGTTTTTGTTGTTTCAATTTCTCTGCCTTTCTGTGGTCGATTGCTTTGGCTGCATCCACTTGAGAAGACTTCTCAGATAGCTCTTTGCATTTCTCGACTTGGTATTCTGCCTCTTTTGATTTTTTTCTTGAGAGTTGCAGCTAACTGTTCTTCAGCTTTGGTGGGCCATTTCTCGGAGAAATGTAGTTTTCTAAGTCGAGGTATTTTAACTTTTTCTCTTCTAGTTCACAGCAGTTGGGTGTGCATGTGTGCGGCTGAGAGTTTTGAGCCTTTTTTCTAACTCATCCATTTTGGCTTGTGAGTACACATAGTTTTTAAGTTTTCTGGTGTCCTCCTTATAGAATGAGTTTAGCCATTTTTGGTATTTTGGGGCTGGTGTGGCATCGCATCTGAACATATAATCGCTGTCAGGGTTAGGCTTGTTTTGTCGGCTCTCACATAGTTTTCCACAGCTTTGATGAGTCGGTCAAAGTTTGTCTCATTGTCTTGTGGCATTAGTTGTCTGCTTTATAGTGATTCTATTGAGTCATTTAAATCATCCTCACCCAACATTAGAAGCAGGACTTTCTGCCATCTGTCCGATGAATAGATTTTTTAGTAATATTAACCCATTTTGTCCATTGGACAATTTTTCCTTCTGATTTGCAATAAAATACTGGGTAATGTGCGAGATGCACACGTGGGTCGGATAAAGTTTTTTCTTTTCGTTATCCTTATTATGGTGTTTTGTTTGTTCGTTGTTTTTTTTCTTTGTCACCAATATTTTGTCTTTGTACTTTGTTGTTGGTTTGTTATGTGTTTAGCTGTGTTGGTTAAAACGCGTTTGGTTAAAACTGTATTTAGCTGTGTAGGAAAAGAAGGGAGAAACAAAGACACAATGTGTTCAGGTCGATAGCCGCTGGTCAAGAGAGTGTTCTCAGCTTCCAGTTATGGGCCATCACTTCCGGTATCGGAAACGAGGTTCCGTTTAGGCTTGTTTATTTTCATTAAAACATACAGGCGCAAAGATACATAAATACACAAACATTACAGTTATGACTATCAGAGTTGAGATAGATTATACAATATTCAAAAGACTTTGAGAGAGTAAAGTGTAAATGTTTATAGTTGTGGCTGCAACTATCCACTGCGATTACTCGACCACTGGTCATTGTACAAAATTGGCCAGATATGTTAGTCAGCACACAAGGCTGTGCTGTGTTGAGTTTGAAATTGTTTGGATCAGCAGTTCTCAAGAAATCTAATAAAAATAAATAAATTATAGTATAGAGTATAGACCTTTATCTAAAATTATACATCTAAATTTAGATATAAAATGTCTAAATTGGTGATAGATCTAAATTGAGATATAAAATGTCTAAATTGGCAACACTGAAGAGAAGTAACCGAAATACTTTGAAGCCGTGGTTTTGTACGATAGACGGAAAAATATTTTACAGGACTATTATGGCAGGCGGCACACCACACCATAAAGTCCTAAACATGCACCTTTGGAACGGGCACAGTTCCAACTTGGGAATGATCCACAATCTAGTTATGTAAACTAGAAAAACTCTAATAATTTGTGTTATTTCTTTTGTCACTCCTCAAGTTTTCTTGAAGTATTTTTGGGATGTTCAAAAAACATGAAATAAACACTTCAGACTGCGCTAATCACTGCCATGTCTTACCGGCAAACTTTTCTATTTTATCTCTCTTGTGTTTGGTCTTTCCCTACTGCATTTACTGTCCCACAGGCATGAATTGGTAAGACTTTTGCTCCATCTGTTTTCTCTTCTTCTCACTATGTGCCCTGTCCATCTCCCTTTCTGTTGCTTAATTACTTGTATGAATGAAATTATTTTTTTTCACACTTTACTTATTTTTGGGATGTTCAAAAAACATAAAATAAACACTTAAGAAATGAGTTAATTTATGCTTTTTTGTTCATGATACAAATTGAATCATGATACAAAATAAATTATGTATAAAATTATACACAAGGGAGAATAAGATGAAAATAATCAAAAACAAAAGGAAATTTAGGCATGACTTGAGGGTGAATGACACTGACACATAGTTTCAGAAACACTGTGTTATATAATATGAGAAAGAATTCTGATAATCATTGGTGTTTGGCTAACTAGAAAAAAGCCTCCCCCTTTTGTCTCAATAGACAATGGAACAACTGGAGTGACCCTCTCAGTGACGGACTGGCCCACCGGGATAACGGGAAATCTTGCGGCGGGCCAACTATTTCATTAACAGGTGAGTGTTTTGTTTCCACTCATGTACTGACCAGCTACAGAAATGTTCCTGAAAACTCTGGGAAATATTCTATCAGGTGAGATCTTCTTAAGGGAGATATTCTATCAGGTGAGATCTTCTTAAGGGAGATATTGCACCAGGTGGGATCTTCTTAAGGGAGATATTCTTTTTTAATTTTCAGCTATTCTTATTGCTGTGAGAATTAATTATGCAGCTTGATTTTGTCAAACTCCAGTACAAAGTCTGGAGTTGACTTTGTTTTCCTAATCTTAGAAGAACAATGAGAACAACAAGAACAATCCTCATCAAAATTAGTGATGTGAACCAAAAAGAATTTCACATTCCCCTAACATGATTTGAACTCAATACCAACTGATTCTGAGGAGGCCGTCTTACTGACTGAGCTAAATTGACAAGTATTAGATATTAACAAAAATTTATCATACATACATGCAGAAGCTTATTTCATTCAAATAAATAAATACATTTATACAAAAAATATATATTTTTATAATTTTTTATTTATTATATATACAATACAAAAGTGGCACTAATCATCTTCAGTTGGAATAGAAGTTGTAGTGGAGTTTGACCCTGCAGCAGCCAGTCTTGTTCTCCACAGATACAGTGGATTAGTTTTAGTGATTATATGAAGTTACATGGGAAAATGGCATGTGTTTTGGTATTTGTCACAACATTATCCCTGATTACAACTGATATTGGTCCTCAGCATAGCCAACAATAAAAAGTAGAACTGTTAAATGCTGTCTCATTGCTCTTCAGGATGCTGGGATCTGGACACACATGATATGATCTGGACACATGTGACATGATCCGGACACACATGACATGAAGAAGAAACAGGTTTTGTACTTTGAAGAGTTAGAAGTTTTCTCTTTTCTCTCCTGATTTGCTTGTTTGATTTAATTAGAAACTGTCAACAAAACCTGCCAAAATAGGTTTCTTCAGTTTTCAAGTGATTCTGCCTGGCTGGCTATGTATGTGTTGTGTAAACAGGCCACACCAATGGAGCTAGAGGGCTGAAAATATAAACACTTACTCCTTATGTTTACAAAATGTTTTTTTTTAAATTTATTTTTACAATTTAATTTTATGCTAAATCGTGCATTCATGCTTGTTTTTTTTGCAAATTCAGACTTTTTGGTGATCACTGAACAACAAAAGATGAGAGAAGTAACCTATTCATTGATCACTCCTTTTTCCAATTTTTTAATTGATCACCCCTAACACAGCATGCTTCCAAAAGATGTTGGTCATGTGACAGTCTCTACTGAGTGACTAACCAGACCTGTTTTATGTATTTCTTTTTGATTATTGTGCCCTTGGCACAATACTAAAAACGATATAAAACTGCACCACACGCCATCAGCATTAGCAGCTCTATTTATTTCCCTGTTTATATGACCAGGTAAAAAAGGCTGCAGACACTGCACAACCAACTTTGTTACAGTTTTCTTTTCCTATCTCTTTTCTTGCATGATATGTGCCCCTAGGAGCTCTGTGCTCTTATTAACATCCGAGATTTAGATGGTTTAACTTTAGAATTTGTTTTTATGAATATGACTCATTGGCACATGAGTTTCAGCTATATAGCACCCAGACTTTGGAATCAATTACCCTATGATATCCGGAACATTCAAACATTAGCAAGTTTTAAGTCAAAAATTAAAATTTTCTTGTTTCAAGACTTTCAACTCTGTAAATAAATGCACCTCGTAACTATAGCTCCTGCCCTGTGTTTTGTAAAAAACTTTATTGACAAGTTGCATGTTCTTCTTACTCTTCTTTAATAGGCCTTGTATTTTCACTGCAATGATTACACAGGTTTTCCAGTGCTTTTGTCCAGTGGGGATTTGTGCTTTGAGGTTCACTAGAAAGGACGCTTTCTATAAATGCATTTATTTTTTATTGACAAGTCACATTTTCATCACTACCCTCACTGATTGACTGACTGACTGAAACACTCCCACCACCTCTCGTTTCCTCCCCTCCTTCTATATATGTGTGAAAGTGCAAGGGAAAGTACTCATGTTAATTGTATTTTTGAGAGTAATGTCCCTTGCTAGATCTTCACACAAGAAAAGATGAAATCGAACTAGTGCATCTATGGTCTTACTTTCAGGCTTGTTTTATTAGATAAAGCATTGACAACTAGAAACCTACTGTTGGCAAAAGATCAAATCTAACCTATAAACCTACTCTTCATTCTTCCCCGATTTCTCTTGGCAACATATTTGTTATTGTTTTAACACTACAGTTATCCCTGCCATTTGAGGGGTTAAAGGTGCCAGTGGGGGTCTAAATGCGCAAATAATTTTGCTGACCCCTCCTAAACCCGTTTGCTCACCAAAAACCATAATTATACGTACCGTACCTGACAAAATTTATAATAATATTTCTTCCTTTTTAAAAAACAGCCTGATCCAAATTTTTAAAACTGTATATTTATCGATAAGTAAAACATTGTTCTTTCTGAATAACAATGTTTCAGAATGATCCAAGAAGCATTAACATTAAAAATGATAAAATGAAAAAAAATATTTTTAAAAAATGTGTACACTGTATTTTAATAAAAAAACCCCCCAAAACTCTCCAAACAGAAAATATTTGAGTTTTTTTGCATTTCTTATTTTCCAATTCAGAGCCAATTTAAATTCAAATTTATGGAATCTTCAATCAACATCAACATTCACACAATGTGTATTGGCTACGAGTGATATGTAATGGCTATGAGTGATGTTTAATGGCTATGAGTGATGTGTAATGGATCTTATGTGAAGAGTTTTTATAAAACTATCCTTCATCTGAATTGTTTAATTGATTTGAATTTGTGTGAGACAAGAATGGCAACTGACCGACCAGCGGCCAAATTCTACAATCTCCTAAATTCAGGCGTCTGGGCAAGATGATGACCTTGAGGGTGTTCAATTGAGGACGTGGTAATACCCAAATGCCATCGCCTGTCCGTTACATTGGCGACCCACCAAGACATCGACCAAAGTCTGTACCTCCTCACGACATAACACAGTTACGCATGCGAAACAAAAGAAATAGTCAGTGTGTCTATTGATCTTTGTTACCAAACGTGTAATTTTGTAACCCCCCCCCCCCCCCCCAGGGTGTGATAAAGTGATGTTGTGCTTCGTAACGCAGAATTCTGACCAAATGTGTTTCACAAATGCTATGATGTTAAGATTTTCTAAATGGCACACATTTTGCACATAGTTTTTAACTGAACTTTCGAATCAATCAATCAATAAAGAACTATCAATCAAATGGATAAATCAATGACCGTCACCTTTGATTCAGATCTCTGCACTACCACACCACTCGTGGTTTTGATCATTTGTGCCTCCCTATGAGAAGGTGTGCCCCGTAGAGGTGTTACTACGTTACCGTGCTTTTTCACGCCCTGCCCGTCATGACGTCATGATAGACCTCGTAATTCTGAAGTCCGTCAACCGAAACCGTCAACATCAACATAGGTTTCTTCAGTTTTTAAGTGGGTCCGGCTGGCTATATATGTATGAGTTGCACGTACAGGCCGCACCAACTGAGTAAGGGGGCTGGACGTTTAAACATTTACTCTTTATTATGTCTAGAAAAACGCATTTTTTTAAACACCCCCGCCAAAGAATAGGATTTTTATGGGAGTTTCAATTCAAAATGTAAGTTTATGCTAAATTGGTCCCTTAGTTTGTGTCCGGCAGCATTCACGCTTGTTTTTTGAAAATACGGACTTTTTTTTAGTGATCGACACCCAAGAAAAAGCGAGTGAAGTAACTTATTCATTGATCATCCCTTTTTCCAAATTTCTAATTGATCACCCCCAACACGGCATGCTTCCAAAATATGTTGGTCCAGTGACGGTTTCTACTGAGTGACTAAAACAGACTTGTTTACTTTTAGAACTAATTTTACACACAAATTATATATTAATGAGTGCAATAAAAACACGTTCATGTAATCAAACAATATTGGATTCCATCAAATGTTTTGAATGGTTTCCAACTTTCCTGCTTAATGCTTTCCAACTCTGGACCTTGCCCAACGGCACCAGAATGTCACATGACGCATTTATCTTCGACCTCAAAACTGTTGAAAAGTTCAACTCATATCAAATCTTGCAATCGTTAACTGAAGTGGCCATCTTCGTTACAGATGAACTACAGAACACTTTTGCCAAAATCCATTTCGATATTTTTAGGTACTCCGCTTTGCGCTACCCTGTTTAGCGATGATTCGCTATAGCGATGTTTTTGAAATATATTTAATAATGATTTACAACACAAATAACAAGAAGGTGTTCAATCGTTCGAAGAATCATTTGAATATTTAGTAATGTTAAATTTCTGCAATAAATAATGATAAAAACAGCATCATGGACCGTATATATGATTAAGATAAGATCCAAACAAAGTCCACCAAAAACTTGTCTAGAGTTAAAAAAAAAAAATTAAACTGGTCACATGACCATACATCTGCTTTATCGACCAATCATACTAATGAATATATATCCAAGTAGAGTAATTCAAAGAAATTAACCAAGTTTTATTTGTAGTGGGATTTCGCTCAAGGAAAAACAAATCAGACATCTCTAAATTGAGTGATAATTCCGCCACAATGTCATCTGGTAAGTCTATCCCCTTTCCCGAGCAAATTAAAAAGTTAAGCAAGCACATTAAAAAAACACGACAACCAACAGCGGTCAAATTTTAAAATACGCCAAGCAAATCAAAAACCACAGCAATCAAATTCAAAAATAAGCAACCAAATTTAAAAAATATACCATGCAGATTAAAAAATATCCAATTCAGTCCGCTTTTCTTTTTTATTTGGTTGGCATATTCTTTAATTTGCATGACGTATTTTTAAATTAGGTCGCCTATTTTTTAATTTGTTTGCCGTATTTTAAAAATTTGGTTGTCGCATTCTTTTTAATTTGCTTGCTTTACTTTTTAATTTTAAGGCATAGTGATTTGATTGAATACTCCTCCAGTAAGAAGGCTGCATATGGCTTATATAAAGCATTGTGTTCTTGGCCTTGAACATCATAGCTAGTTGTGGCTTGATAATCCTTTACAGTAAAGCAGTCATATAGTTAGAGAAGCCATATTGTTCTAATGGCAGCCGTCTGTAATTTTCTAAAGAGAGAACGCTACTTTGTTCAGTGTGAACATTTATTGCCACATTAGTAAAAAGTGTTCGCATCTTAAGAGAAAACTCCCACAGCTTAGAGTGTACTCAATTAGTTGCTGAGTGCACCGGGAAGACACACACTTTGCTCATACTGGGAATCGAACCCGGGACCTTCTGCTTGTGAAGCAGACGTTCTAAACATTACACTATCCAACCGGACTCTGCCACAATAGAGTATCTACCTTAATACCAACAAAGCAGAATATCAGGCAATAAGGACATAAAACTAATTAGTCCATCATTAATTGAGCGTCCACTAAATAACTTTGTACTAAAAAATTGCAATGGAACACTGAAAACCCATGAGCTGAAAATTAGCAAAAATGGAAGATTTTGCTTTGAAATTAAAAAAAAAGAAAGAAAAGAATTGCAATTGTGATAGAACATCAACAGACTTTTCAGAAAAACTTTGATAAAAATCATTGAACTAAGAGGAAAAGAACATATTTTAGACTATAATTTACCTCTCTCAATCGAAAAGAAATCCTGGATCCATCCCAAAATGTAATCACTTCTACCTTAGACTATGGCCCACCCGTCCACCAAATGCCATTGAAATTCATTGAGACCTTTTGCAGATATTGGGTGGACGAACATATAGCTATGGTGCAGGGGAGGTAACTGTTAAGGATTTCTTGGATCTGTCCCCAAAGATTTAATCCCTTCTTCCTTGGCCCATAGCCCAGCCTTCCTCGGCCAACGAAGTAACTAGAAAAGCACTCAGAGAGCGCATAATCTGCCAACCTCATTGTAACTGGAAATTGAATGAAAATCAGTTCACAAATAGTTACGATACAAGGGAGGTAACTATGAGAAGTCCTTCATCCGCCTCGAAATTCAATCCATTTTTCCTGAGTCCATGGCCTACGCTTCGACAAAATGTCTGTAGAATTCATTGAGAACTTTTGGAGATATTGTATGGACAAACATAAGTGAATGCATAAATGTATGAAAAGAAAAATGAAAAAATATCTCTCAATCGAAAAAGATCCTGTATCCGCCCCAAAACTTAACCGATTCTTCCATACCCCATGGCCCACCCTTCCAGAAAATTTCATTTAGAATGTTTGGAGATATCGTGTGGAAAAACAGACCGATGGACAGACACGAGTTGGCAGAGGTGAACAAATGACTAAGTGTGTGTGTGGGGTGGGGGGAGAACAAAAGAGGTAAGAATGCAATTGAACATATAGCTACGGTGCAGGGGAGGTAACTATTAAGGGTTTCTTGGATCTGTCCCCAAAGGTTTAATCACTTCTTCCGTAGCCCATTGCCCAGCCTTCCACAAAATTTAATTGAAATCCATTGAGAACGTTTGGAGATATCTTGTGAACAAACAGATGGACAAACAGACACGAGTGAATACATATACCTCTTCCAACTTCGCTGGCAGAGATAAAAAAAGACAGCGTGTGAGAGAAGAGAACAAAAGGACAACTAACAACTGAATGAAAATCAGTTCATATATAGCTACGATGCAGGGGAGGTAACTGTGTAAGTTACAATTTTTCAATTTTCGGACTATTGACTTAATATATGAAAAATATATCTCGCAAAATGTCATTGAAATTCATTGAGAACGTTTGGAGGTATCGTGTGGACAAACAGACAGACACGAGTAAATTACTTATACGTACCTCTTCCAATTTCGTTGGCAGGCGTTAAATGACAAAGTATGGGGGAAGGAAAGGAAACGAAAGGGTAAAGGATGCAATTGAATCACACAATTTTCTTTTTTTCGCCTTTTTTTTCAGCCCGAAGAATTCCGAGCAAGAAATGTGCAACAAACACTTTATTGTTATTGTTGTTATTGTGACATTTACACTGAGGCGGCCGTTGGGGTGGGGGTCGCATTCTTGAACGTCTAGTCCGCACGAATTTTGTGGCATTTATCGTCGTCGTCGTCGTCGTCGTCGCAACAAGCAACGCAACTTTTTGTTCCCCGTCCACCCCCCCAAAAAAACAAGGCGACGTATTTCTCCTCCTGCAACAAACGACGCCATGCATTTCCCCCTTCTCCTTCTTCTCTTCTCACCTGCAGAGACGCCGTCGCCGCTGCCAATTCTTTTTACCTTACGCTCTGATGAAGTTTTGTTGCCTCAACAAACAATTCAGACGACGACGACGACGACGACGACGACGACGATGACATTGCTTCTTTTTGATTGGTTGTTGGGGTTGCTGCTTACTAAGAAGAAGAAGAAGAAGAAGAAGAAGAAGAAGAAGAAGAAGAAGAAGGAGGAGTAGGAGAATAATAATAAGAAGAAGTAGAAGAGAAAGAAGGAGAAGAAGAAGGAGAATAATAATAATAATAATAATAATAATAATAATAATAATAAGAAGAAGAAGAAGAAGAAGAAGAAGAAGAAGAAGTAGAAGGATAAGGAGAAGGAGAATAAGAATAAGAAGTAGAAGAAGAGGAAGGAGAAGGAGAAGAAGATGATGATCCTTGTGAAATGTATACGTAATAGTCCGCTCCCTTAGTGACTATATGTAATGAAATAGACTCTGCTTGTGTGTGTTTGTGTGTTCGCACGTTTTGGAAGATAATATTGGTACGTGACCAAAAGGCCATATCATAATCCCAGGGCATGAAAATAGGTCAAACGGCCGACTAAGTCAGAACAAAGAAAATGCGTTCAACCAACCAGAGTGGTTTAAGGGTTGCCGTGATTTCAAATTGGGGGTGGAGGCAGTTTAGAGTTAGTGTGAGTCCGACAGACTGTAGCAACAGGTCAACAAGCGAGGAGCTTCCCTCTTCACCCGTCAAGAGGAGGAAACCAGATGCCTTGATATGTGAACTACTACCATCACTGGTAGTCATTCAGTAAAGTGACTACTCGTTTAAAATTTTAACTGAAGCAGAATTCAATGCCTCAAGTGATCCGCAACCGGCCCCGGAATCGAAGCTATCAACGGGAATAAAAACGAACCCATATTTTCAATTGAAAATAATGAATTTTGTTGTCTTTCCGTCCAACCACGTGGGAGAGCCTTTTCTCAGGTATGGACAAAATGTTATATTCCCCCCACAGAATGTTCGCTCCCGTATGTATAACACAACGACGAGACGTCTTTCTCTCTCTCATCTCTATCACAGCGGCGAGAAGAAATACTACCAGCATTATCCAACATATACAGGGATGGTCCTTAAGCTGATTATATTTAATATTTCCAATGGACCCAAGCAAAATTATTGATATTGTGGTAATGGCGGCCATTTTCCAATTCCAAGAATCCTAGAAGTCCGGTGGCCAGCAAGGCCTACTGTGCACCCCCCAAAGTTGGGAAGAACTACCTCATTTACATAAAACAAAATGGCCGCCAGCACGCACCAAAAACAAAACGGAATTTCATATCTCGTCTCCCAGTTCACATATCTGAGTACTTTAAAAGGCTAAATCCTGATTTTCAGACATGAGGAATTCAAAAATGCTCTTTATTTTACCATGAAATTAATTTATAGGTATTTCAGGATTTTACAAGGACATTTCAAGTATACTTTAAAGGCCAAATTGTGGATTTAATTCATGAAGTGGATATATATATATATATATAATGATAGTCGGAGAAATATTTTAGGTAAAGATATTTCCCGATATGTTCAGCGACGGTATCCGAAAAAGTGCTCAATGCCTGTCTAAAGACGAGAAGATCCCAAAAGGTGGGCAGAGTGATAGATTTCTAATGGAAGAAAGAAGTTCCGTTATCTGCCATGATCGGCTCTTCTTTGTGAACAGTGATCGTCGTACATCATTGACACTGTCTGCATCTGTCCATCTGTCATACAGCAGAACTCTGTAGTGCTCAAGAGTTTTGAAATGGACAGCCTCAGCAGTAACAAGATAGAAGAGGTTATCTGCCATGAATAAAAAAGCATATGTTACTTCACCAAAGCGCTCCTAAGTTGATGCTGTCTTCATTCCCTTTCCTCTGAAGGATGATATTGTGTCAGTCCCAGTGAAACTGTGGAAGACAGGAAGTGCTATGGACTTGTTTCTGCCAAGTTTTGTGCAGATTATGTAGCAATATGACCCATATAGATAGATAAATAGATAAATAGAATAAGTTTAAGTGCGTGTATTCAAAATCATGCAGTGTGTATATAAAATGTGTTTGTTAGGCCAGAAATTAGGATGAGGGCTATATTGACAAATGGTAAACTGCATTATTATTAAGCATCGCCCAACTGCATTATTATTAAGCATTGTCTAACTGCATTATTATTAAGCAATGGCCAACTGCATTATTATTAAACAATAGCCAACAGCATTATTATTAAGCAATTACCAACTGCATTATTATTAAACAATAGCCAACTGCATTATTATTAAGCATTGCCCATCGGCATTATTATTAAGCATTGTCCAACGGCATTATTATTAAGCATTGTGTAACGAAATAGACCCAGATCATGTTACCGGTAGCCAGTTGGGATAGGAAATTGGTCAGATTTGAAATCTGTGTTAAGCTGCCTACGTGACCAACTGGAGTATCGTGTTACCATAAAACCGTTAAGATTTGAAAAGGGGGAGGAGTTATGACCATTAGCATATATAAAGACCAGATCGAAACAGAAGGAAAAGAGTTGGGGTCGCGACCTGAAACGGGTTCGCACTAGACGGCGTCCCCGCCCGTCTCATGGTGGCGGTGACAGCCCGTTAGAAGCAGTGACCAGTGGGAAATTTGAATCAGTAGCAGTAGCAGTCCTGAAAAGTGACCAACTCTTTTAAACGTATTTTGTTTACGACATGCAACAGAATTTCCGTACCTCAACGAAATCCGCAGACCAGCCCAGGAATTGACCTGCGTAGTACGGAAATAAAACCTCTTTAAATTTAAAGATCCGTGGATTTTGTCGTCTTTTCTCTCCACACACGTGGGAGAGTTTTTTTGTCCGGAATGATTTTCCCTCCACAGAGAAATTTGGCTCCCGTCAGCAGACCCGGAGAGAGAGACATCATCATCATCATCATCATCATCGCAGTCCGCAGCCCGCGGAGGAAATGATCGTCTTTGTCTCTTTCTATCTCACCCTGACTTTCTCTGAAACTACTATCTCTCTCTCTCCCTCAACATCTCTTTCCCTCACGGCGACCTGAGAAGAGAAGTTCGATCGCCCGCTATGCTACAATTGTCCAACTGCATTATTATTAAGCAATGGTAAACTGCATTATATTTAAGCACTTCCCAACTGCATTATTATTAAGCATTGCACATCGGCATTATTATTAAGCATTGCCCAACTGCATTATTATTAAACAATGCTCAACTGCATTATATTTAAGCTCTTCCCAACTGCATTATTATTAAGCATTGCCCTACTGCATTATTATTAAACATTGCCCAACTGCATTATTATTAAGTATTGCCCATGTTCATTAATATTAAGTATTGCCAAACTGCATTATTATTAAGCATTGTTCACCTGCATTATTATGAAGCATTGCCCATCTGCATTATTATCAAGCAATACTCAACAGCATTATTATTAAGCATAGCCCAACTGAATTATTATTAAGCAATGTCCAAATGAATTATTATTAAGCATAGCCCAACTGCATTACTATTAAGCATTGTCCAACTGCATTATTATTAAGCATTGTCCAACTGCATTATTATTAAGCAATGTCCAGCAGCAATATTATTAAGCAATTAGCATTAAGCATTGTCCAACTGCATTATTATTAAGAATTGTCCAACTGCATTATTATTAAGCAATGGTAAACTGCATTATTACTAAGCAAGGGCCAATGGCATTATTATTAAGCATTGTCCAACTACATTATTATTAAGCAATGGCCAACTGCATTATTATTAAGTAATGATCAACTGCCTTATTTTTAAGCAATGGCCAACTGCATTATTATTAATCAATGACCAACTGCATTATTATTAAACAATAGCCAACAGCATTATTATTAAGCATTGTTCATCTGCATTATTATTAAGCATTCCCCAACTGCTACTGCTACTCTCTCCCTCTGTCTCGGCGCCGAATTCAAAATCCCGAGGAAACGAGATCTTACGGAACCTTTCTTTGTCCTTCGCGCGCCAAAACTTTCAACTCACGGACATAAGGAGACTTCACCGATTCATCCACTGTTTACATTCTGCCGTTCTTTCAAGGGGCTTAACTCATTATCAACGACTCAAGAGTTTGCTCCCTTCCATTCTCTCACAGGCGTAAAAACATAATATCCGCAACTGCGCGCATAAATGCCATCACATGCGTGCACACAGATAATTGAAATAAATTATTCAAGGGGGATAACTCTTATAATAGGTAAAGGATTATTTCCCTTTAACTTAGAATATCCCACCTCTTGTATAAAGCCGTTGTAATACGTTTACAAAACAATGATTCAAGGGAAATAACTCTTGTAGCAGACATATAATTATATCAATTTAACATCGGGAGCCAGCACGTCCTATCCGGACACCCAGGATCCTATGAATAGGGTACCAAAATGTTCCTTAGGATGTCCTCTTTCAGAAAAAAGATGTTTCCAAGAAAAACGTTGGGATGAACTACCTCATTTGCATGAAACAAAATGGCCGTCAGCACTCCCCCCCCAAAAAAAAACAACAGAATTTCATATCTCGTCTCCCAATTAACATATCTGAGTACTTTGAAAATATAAATCATGGTTTTCAGACATGAGGAATTCAGAAATAAACTTTATTTTACCATAAAAGTAATTAATTTATAGGTATTTCAGCATTTCCCAAGGAACTTTCAAGGTCAATGTCTATGGATTGTAGATTTAATTAATCTAATTACAGAAATAAACAGTAAACCCACAGTGAGAATCGAACTTACACCCTCTAGACAGAGGCAGTCCAGTATACACCTGGTTGCTTTTAAACATTCGGCAACGTGGCTCCATGGTTTAAACAGAAGCTGATTTTACACCTAAACATAACTCCTTGCAACCGATATTCAACGCTTGTTGATGTTTACATTTGAAATCTAGTAGCTAGAGGGTGTGAGTTCGATTCGCACCGTAGGCTTACTCTTTATTTCCGATAACGCTGTTTACTCGTTGCCGTAGGATTACGGTCTGAGTCAAAGTTGCGATAAAAAGCAATTCAAAGTTAAGATGAAGGTAAAAAGTAGTCAGAAATTGATAATAGTGTTACAATACTTCATCCATTAATTAGAATAATTTAAAATTCAAAATAAATTAAATAATGTTATATTAAAAAGATAATGTTGTTAAAGGTTGTCAGATTAAATATTAATCTAGTGTTTAACCTTTGTGTGAATTTATACCATCATTAGTGAATTAATTTGTTACAGGCAACAATTAGTGAAATCTAAATACACTATATTTCTTTGTATGTAGCTATAGCAATGACATTCATAGTATTTCCAAATGTTATCATAAAATCCATGTTCATTTCACCTTATGTCATAAAAAGTATATCACAAATATATCACAAAATGAAGATCCATCTAACAGATGTAATAGGGGTTGGCATTTAAGGTGTGACTATTTTAGAAATGTTTATACTTGTGTGGTAAGCTAGTTTCTTTTGATAGGTTGTTTTTAAACATGTTAACAGATATAGAGTTTACTGTTTTATCTGAAAGGGGGTTCCAATATGAAAGGGATCTTGATGTCATGAATCTGTCTCTAATACCAGGATGGTGGTGGTGGATTTGGTATCTGTGACTGTGACCCCCGTTTGTTGTTCTTAATGTTCTTTGTAGCATTAGTTTACTCTGTTTTCATATCTTACAGTGAGTATCTGCATCCATTTCTACCATGCTGTGTGTTATTTTTTAAATGTGTATCAGGCCACTTCTCCATCTTCTGTATTGTAGAGTGGGAAGCTGTAATATTCTGAGTCTGTCTTCATATGGTAAGTCTTTTAGTTGTGGCACCAGTCTGGTAGCTCTCCTCTGCAGCCTTTCTAACATTTCTTGGTATTTTTGATGTGTGTAGACCAGATAATGCTTGTGCATTCTACATGTGATCTGACCAGGGTTTTGTAAAGCATATTTTTGAACGTGCTGCGGATTATGACAAAGAGACTTTAATGCGACGAACGTTGACAGTTCTATGAATGCCAAAAGGTTTTTCGTTCAGACAAAATTTGAATCAGTTCATAGAGTTCATAAGAAAGAGAATGGGCGAAGAAAGAGGAATATTTTTAATATAATTATGTTTTTAAATCAATTCTCAAGATAAAAATAAAGAGAGAGAGAGAGAGAGAGAGATGTTATGTCGTGTTATATATGTTATGTTGGGTTTGAGGATACCCCATATACGCAAACGACATGTGTGTTGCACTGGTGTGTATAGTTGGAACTGGTCGGATATCGTTTGATGTTCATTCTTTGTTCGTGTGCCGTGGCTTTTGCTGAAAGGAACTGATATGAAAGTCAACTGGTTCATTGAGAAAAACGAAGTCAGATTTAAAATATTATGTTCATTTTATTCAACTTTACTCGTAGCGACGCTCTGGGAATCTGCGCTGTAAGAAACATGTTACTACAAAATCTACTGTCAAGTCTCTTTGTAGGTTAAAGTTCTCATCCAAAATATTGTTGAATTTTGAGTTGTCAAACAAACAAAGTATAGCTGCTATTGTGTTTATCATTTAAACTCTGTAAGTCGCATCTATCTCATATTGTGCAGCTCTAGAAACACTGACTTCGACTGGCCGTGCCCCCTGTGGAGGGAGCGGCGGGACCGGCGGGTCCGGCGGGTCCGCGTAGACAAATCCTAGCCTTGGACAGCTAGTCCTGGTCTTTCTCCCCCCTCTTTTCTCTCTCTGGGTTTTCACCTCTATTTATCGGTATGCCCATTTTTAACATGTGATCTTTTCTTGATGTTAAAACATTACATCATTTTTTTGTTTGCGTCAGTAAAAAGCAAAAAAAAACAAAAACAAAACAAAACAAAACTGAACAAAACAAAACAAAAAAAAATAATCGCTATGATTGACAACTTTTTGTTTTGTCTTCTCAATTAAAACGTTTGGAAAAAAATCTGAACAAAGATATTTTTCATATCTGAATCTTTCGGAAATGATTGCCTAAAATTCATCTTAATGTGATTTCGGATCGAATTCATTTATCTCAATTCAGACGCTCCGTGGCGAAGAACACCGGTGAAGTGCTTTACTTTTGTTAACAAGAATAATCTACTTATATAATAATATCCCACGTGTTTGTCTATATCTTTTGTCTGTAACATTTGTCTAGGGTAGAACTATTAAATGTTATTATAGAGTAGTCTCCCTTACTTTTTTGCAACTGCGTAAAAAATCCGGGTTCATTCTGGTTGAACATAAAAAGGAAGATAAGGAGTAAATATTTAAATTTTCAGCTCTCTAGCTCCATTGGTGCGGCATGCACGTATGACACATACATACATAGCCAGCCAGAATCACTTAAAAACTGAAGAAACCTATGTTGACGGTTTCTAATTATTAATATCTAGAGTGCTGCCTGTCATATGACGGTGTTTTAATGTTGGGAATATACTTTTGCTATTGAGGGTAATATCAGATTTTGTCATTTTTTGGTCATTCATACAGCTGTCCCATGAGGTGATCGTTAATTTAAATGGGCTTTCATTACTATGGGCAAAGAAAGCTGGTTCAATACCCACTTTACCTTTGAACTGAGTTGACAAGTAACAGACGCCGGTTGTAAAACGAATATATTTTTCACTATATTTTAAGTCAAAGGTAAGTAATATTCTTTTCAAAATCCATAAAATTAACTAAATTTCGTCGAATCATTATATTTCTATGATGGCTACTTTATTTTTGGAAGATTTTTAATTACAGAGATTGATGTGATGATACCACTAGCGAAACGACTAGATTTACTTCCCCCTTAGACTGTTAAGATGCATGTAGCTGCTTGATTGTATCAACCAATCATATTCTAATAAATATTCACTGCGGACCTGCGTTCACTATTGGAAATGGCCGACCGCTAGATTCAACCCACATTCCTGTGTTGTTCAATTATTTATGTCTATATACGCGTCATACCACAGTTTAAATTTGTGTGTCGTCAGACATCAATCATGGCGTAATCGAAGTTAATTTTTGATGATGAAATTGTGAAAAATAAATGGTTACTCACCTGGATTGAAGGTCGGGAGGGGGAGGGCGGAGCTTGCTCGAAGCCGTCACGTGACAGAAAAATATTATTAGTGTATGTGACTTTGTATTTATAGATTTCAAGGTTGCTGGTACCGGAATAGCGCTCTGCGCAGGACAAACGAAAGTGCAAAAGAAGGCGGCAAAATTACGATTTCCAAGCCGTTTTATACGAGACGCCGATGAGAGAAGATGTTCAAGTTTGTAGACAATTGTTCATCTGAGTTTCGATATAGAAACGTCGCTCGGTTCACACCTGGATAAAGCCGGGACAAGAAGTTTTACCTCGTTATCTTAAACTCTTGATACCCAGTCATCTAAAGATACTAGATGAGACATAGGATGGTCGGAATCGCGAAGGCATCAAAATTTACGCAAAACCTCTGTTATATGCGTCCCTGTCAACGACAAGGTAAGATCATTTTCTGTTTTTTTCCTTCCTGACCTCTTCCAGGGGAATTATTTATTCCTTCATATCTAGGCTCTCTCCCTCCCTTTCCCTTCGGAAATAGTTACTCTGTTACAAAAATTATTTTCGAAACATTAAAAACAGTCTAAAACCGGCTTTGAGTATGCAGACATATTTTTATTCTTTTACAACTAACTTTATACTCTTTTCTTGCAATTAAAACCAAAATTAAAAGGGCCTGTTCATCAGTGACCCGAATTGTCTTCCTTTGTTTTTCAAGCAAATGAAGGGCCGTGAATGTGAAGAGTCGGCGAAGTGAAACGTCAGCCAATCAACGTTCCGGAAAACCGAGTTCGGGAAAGTGAAATTCGGTAAAATGAATGCCACCCCCTTCTAACATGTTCAATTGGTTTCATTAGTCAACTCAAAATTTCCTACGGGGCTCTATTACAGCGCCAGAACTATTACATTTGAATCGTACCTTTTTAGCATTAGAATTGACAAAAGAGTAAAGTAAAAAAAAATAATCAAAGAAATTTACCACAGAAGCAATACATAGATAAAAATGTAAAGAATAAGATGGAAGACATCTTTACTTATATCAGATGAAAAACAAAATAACACATTTTTGTTTTTAAGATTGATTTATTAGAACTTTATAAATGTAGGTATTTAAAAATAAATAAATTGTGTCTTACCTGATTAGGCGGGGATCCGGAACCGTTTGACGCCCCCGCCCCTCTGGATCCACGTGCGATCATGACATGGGACTTTTGACCGATATTAATTTGTATTTGCAACTCGTATTGGCCATCAACTAAGGGTTAGTGACACGAATGGCTTCCATGATAGATCGTTTTTGGATTATCGTGGCACAAGGCTTAACATAAACAAATAAATGAAACAAATCTATGAACGTTAAATCTCTAAAAGTTTTAATTGAATAATTAAAAAAAAGAAGAACGAATACGAAAGGAATGAAAAACAGGTCTGGTTAGTCACTCAATAGAAACCGTCACGTGATCAACGTCTTTTGGCAGCATGCCGTGTTGGGGGTGTTCAATTAAAAATTGGAAAAGGGGGTGATCAATGAATAAGTTATTCTCTCTCCTTTTGTTGGGTAGCGATCACTAAAAAAGAAAAGTCTGAATTTACAAAAGAAAACCACCCACAACAAGCGTAAATGCATAAATTACATTACGAATTGAAGCCACCACTAAAAACCCTTTTCTAGACATAATAAGGAGTACATGTTTAAATGTGCAGCCTTCTTGCGCCATTGGTGCGGCCTGTACGTGCGATACATACATACATACATAGCCATTCAGACAGACCAACTTGAACACTGAAGAAATCTACGTTGACAGTTTTATTGACAGTTTTGGTTGACAGTTTCTAACAAAACCAATTGATCAACGGACAAAAAAAGGAAAAAGAAAATTACCAAGAGTTATTTCCCTTGACATTCATGGCCGTTTTCAAGAGAAAAGATTTTGAGTTGGGACTTCCACTGGTTGTTCCACTCCATCAGATATTTAACATTTAACAAGCGTAAATAATCATGTAATCCCTTCCCGATAAACCTCTCCCCCTGATTTATTACTTTCTTAAGTGGTTGTAATTACCGTTTTTTTTGGTCCCCGGCGGGGAAAAAGCCGGGGACTATCATTCGCTATGGATATCTGTTGGCGTCGTCGTTGTGTCCTTTTTCTCAATTGGATAACTTTGTTATTCCTTAATATATTTCAATGAACATTTTTATGTAGTTTTTCATTTAGATGAGCTAGCATCTTTAGCATATTGTCGTCAAAGACTGACAGGTTGACTTACCGAAATGTGAATTACGTCCTTTGCTCAGTGTTGGCAATTTAGATATTTTCATCTAAATCCATATGTTTTTGGTTGCGTCCAGATGTCAGAAGTTGCTATTTAGATGATTTTTAATAAATTAAGTAATATTTTAATAAAATAAATGTTGAAGATTAAAATCACATTTAATTTATTAATAATATGAAATATATTTCCTAGATTTTAGATATATATCCGGAGAATCTAGATGTTTCTAGATGTTTTGAGATATTTTTTGACTCAGTTTTAGATGTAAACTTGAAAATAAAGCTGGCCACATTGCCTTTGCCAGATCTTCACACAAGAAAAGAACTAGCGGATCTATGGTCTGGCGTTGTGGCTTGTTTTTATTAACTGCCTTACGGTTTCGATCGGTTGTCTTTCTTTTTCCTTTTTCAGACAAAGGGAATTTTCCCATAATGAATTTTCTCTGAAAGTTCGGAGTCCAGTAGGCAGAGACATGGCTAGATATTTGGGGGAGGGGTGTAATGAAATACACTCTGGTTGTGTGTGTTCGTGTGTTCGCACATTTTGGGGCGTACGTGACCAAAAGGCCATATCATATTACCAGTGTTTGAAAATAAAATAAAATGCGTTCCACCAACCAGGGTGGTTTAATGGTTTCAAATCGCTGGCAGTTTAGAATCAGTCAGGGTCTGACACGCAGCAACGACGGGTCTCCTCCCTCACCCCGTCAGGGAGGAGGAGGAAAAAGGAGATTTGAACTGCTAGAATCATCGTCAGTCCTTCAGTAAAGAAACTCGTTAGAATTTTGAACAGAATTCACTGCGTCAAAGTGATCCGCGAACCGGCTCGGAATCGAAGCTGTGAACGGAAATAAAACGGACCAATATTTTCAATTGAAATCAACGAATTTTGTCGTCTTTCTCTCCACATGGGAGAGCCTTTTCTCCGAGCTTATTTCCCTCCACAGTAAATGTGCAGCCCCGGAACGAGACGTCTCTCCCTCTCCCCCACATCGGCGAGAAGAAATACAACCAGCATTATCCTACTGGGGGCTGGGAGAGTTTGGCTCTTTGAGGAGCCCCCTCCAACATTTAGAGAGATTTGTCAGTAGAAATGCAG
>VCCN01005781.1:2107482-2118747 GCA_006491835.1 Architeuthis dux
AATATGATAATTATAAAGACATTTATTAGTTGGGAACGTATACTTGCTCGGTGTTAGTGTGAGCGACTGCTAAACGAGCGGCCTAAATCGTGTAAGTAAATAAAGAAACGAGCCATAAGGGGATCGAACTCGCGTCAACCTTGGAAGCAACCTTATACGCAGTTTATGTTCTTCCACTGAGCTAACGACACACCGACGCCGATCAAATATAGCTTCCCAACTAATAAATGTCTTTATAATTATCATATTCTGTCGGATATAAAATTATGCATTATTTGATTTCATACTGTTGGTATAGTGAACCACATTATATTCGTGCCTAAATACAAACGTGAGAATAGAGAGACCAGCAAAGTGTACGGTTCAAAACTCCTGCCTTCCATGAAAGGTTGCCGGCTGTTTCGGTTACACACGATTACGAACCACTATCAGATTACGTATTGTAACATAATCATTTTACATTCCGGACCAATTTCCACGTGTTATCTATCTTCCTTCTCACGTCTGCCGCAATCACCCCACTACTCTCTTTGCGCGTTGATACAACTACTAGTACACCTATACCACAGAGAACGAACTTAAAAAATATTTCCCCTTCTAACCATGTTTAAGAACAAGAGTAATGCAACAATTGGGAGTTAGAAAATTGAAAGGAAAGTAATTACTTTAGACATTAAACTTGACATAATTGAAAGCTTTAATGGATATGATCTAGATGGCAATCGAAGCATCTAGAGTATCAGATTACTTGTTATCACATAATCTATGCTGAAAAGAAGAAAGCTAAAACTTTAAATAACCGTTGGATGGATCAATTGTAATTTTTAACATTGATTGTTGTATTTAATTAACGCGGCTTTGATATGCGCAGTATCATCTGGGGATTAATTAATCGCATTAATCAAGGGGAACCTGTTCAGTTCAGTTAGGTAGATTATAGAACCCATAACATAAACCAAACACATCCCTCCACATAGCATGTATGTGTATGTGTGTGCATATGTTGCATATTTGTATGTGTGTATGACCTTTTTGCATTGGACATTTTTGCATTGGACGTTTTGTTCATTGGACTATTTGTTTATTGGGCGTTTTGTTCATTGGACGTTTTGATCATTGGACATTTTTGCATTGGACGTTTTGTTCATTGGACCATTTGTTCAATGGACCTTTTGTTCATTGGACATTTTATAAATTAGACATTTTATAAATTGGACGTTTTTGCATTGGACGTTTTGACCTGTAACCGTTGGCAGAGGTATGCGCTCTCTGAATGCTTCCTATTATTCTTTTGACTGGTTGAGTTTTCAGACCATTTTTATCAGGTGGCTTTCACTGGAGATCAAGTGACAGTAAGTCTCCTCAATGCATCAACACTCACCTCAGTATTCTAACTGATTTCTAGTAATGCTAACTACTCCCGTGACGTCACCTCCTACCACTTCTTATTCGGGGTGTCGCATTTTGAGAGAACCTCGTTCTGGAAGCAGAGGTCGAATTCGCAATGAACAGGAGTGACAGTGAAGACGCAAGTCGTTCGTGAGCGACTCATTAAAGAACTGCAGTTACGGTTCAAGTAACCAGAAGTTCTTTATTGCTTTGTGCGACCAGAGAACAACAAGAACGCACATATATATAACAATCGGCCTGTCAAGATTATATATATAGGCGACAAGGAAAACAGTAGATATAACAGATGACTAATCCAGTCTTCTGGTCTGGAGGATGATCCATTTGACTGTCACATAGAATTGTACTTTTCCATTATTTAGGGTGCCTTCTGGTTTGTGCAAATACCATTCGCTTGCATGGTCAAATTCAAGTCATTTTCAAAATTCCTAAACCAATTTACTGAATTTGCTTATTGTCAAACTCCAGTACAAAGTCTGGAGTTGACTTACTTTTCCTATCGTTACAAGAACAAGAACAAGAACAAGAACAAGAACAATCCTCGCCAAAATTAGGGGTGCCAACCGATATGTAAAATTGATTTGATTTGTGATTTGTACTCACGACCAACTTATGGCTCGGAGGCTGTCTTACAGACTGAGCTAAATTTAAAAGTCTGAGATATTAACGAAAATGTATCATACATTTAGGCACGGGCTTATTTCATTCTAATAAATAAATACATTTATACAAAAAATATATATTTTTATTTATTATATATACAATACAAAAGTTGCAGTAATTATCTTCAGTCGGAATAGAAGTTGGAGTAGAGTTTGACCCCGCAGCAGCCAGTCTTGTTATATTATTGATTTGTTCATCTCGTATTATTCATACAAGACATTTATGGTGCCACTATTGGGAATCAAGTGAAATCAAATCTCCTCAAATCGGTCTTCTTGCCGGCTTCAATAGAAAAGTTTCAGTCTCTTTGCACAAGTGCCTTTCGGATCTCTCCCATTCAACCCCGATGAATATGGCCTCAAGTGTCACTGATTCGATACTTTCCTCTGCCATCAGGAAAGTTTCTTATATCTATTTTCTTACACTCTTCACACAGAGGTCTGCTAGGATGACTACGAGGTCTGTCCAGAAAGTATCCAACCATTTAGAGGTTTTGTAGGGTTCATGCCTGATTTTGTGGGCACATGGAGCACCAATACCTTATTAGACAGGTAGCCATAATGTTTTGGCTCACCTGTGTAAATAAACTAATGGGCTTTTCATGGCAAGGCTCGTCAAATTCCTCTGTTCACATTGACAGATTTCTATCGACTTTTATTTTATGGAGAAAATAAAAAGCAGGTCAAGAGACAAAGAAAAGCATACAATATGGCCGCCATAAATATTTCCTTCTTCCAACAATAATTTCCACAGCGTTTTCACGAAGACTTGTAAACGTCTTGAGAAATTGCATTTATATTTCGTAAAAGTCACTCGACGCAACTCGTTATTGCTACTTTGTCTACTTGTGAGGCTCGTCGTTCAATCACGAAAGGCTTTTAAAACGTCGACATATCTCATTCACATTTCCTACTAATAAATGGTGGTGAGTGGGGGAAACAAGCCGCCGACCAACCAAACCCCACACCACGTCTTCGGTTTGCTGGGGACCGTATTGTCTGGCTCTTCAACCAGACTTGAACCAGCTTTTGACTGCAGGTTGGCAATCATAATTCTATTAGATTGTCCAGAAAGTAATGACGCCTTTCCTCACATTGACATATATACCCAAAACAAACGATACAGTTTACTTCAAGAAGGCTGTTACATATTTTATAGAGTATCTTTCTTTTACAATGTGTCGTAATGTTATAATTCTCTACTATTTACTGGTTGGAGTCATTTACCAGCAAACAAAATGAACGAAAAGGACTTTAATATGAGTTTTCTTTAAGAGTTTAAATTTGGACAAAAAACTATTGAACTATTTGGCGACCTATCAGACGAACATTTGGCCAAGGATCAGTTCATGTTTGTACGGTTCAGCGTTGGTTCCAGACTTTTCTCATCCAGAATTCCATTTTAGAAACATCTTGAAGAACTTCTAAACAATAAACAATTTCAAAACCAGGAAGATGAACAGAGAAACTTTTCGATAATTTCTTGACTACTGGAACAATGTTATTTACAGCACAAGACTGTAAATGATACTTTTAGTCTTTGGCAGGAGTACGTTTCATCATATGGAACTTACTTAGATTAAACATCTTCCCCATCATTTGTATTAGAAACCGTCAACCAAAACTGTCAACATAGGTTTCTTCAGTTTTCAAGTGGGTCTGGCTGTGTATGCATCTATCACGCATACAGGCTGCACCAATGCAGCTAGAGGGCTGAATTTTTAAACATTTGCTCCTTATTATGTCTAAAAAAACATTTTTCTTTTGAAAATCCCCCCTCCCTATAGGTTTTTAATGGGTTGTTCAATTTGCAATGTAAATTTACGCTAAATTGATCACTATTTTGTGTCCAGCAGCATTCACTCTTGTTTTTTGAAAATTAAGACTTTTTTAGTGATCACTGCCCAACAAAATGGGAGAGAAGTAACTTATTCATAGAACACCCCCTTTTCCAATTTTCTAATTGATCACAAGTGACTAACCGGACCTTTTGTTGCTGTTGTTTTAAAGTCCGATTCTCATTAAAAAAACCATTATTTTCAGGACAACCTAATATAAATCACAGTATTCGTCTGATATGCAGGTAAACATCTTATTCTCCTTTGTGTATAATTTTATTTTTATTTCCTAAGCACAAAGCATAAATGAACTCATTTCTTAAGAGTTTATTTTATTCATGTTGTGTCAATATCCCCAAAATATGTAAAGAAAACTAGGAGTGACAAAAGTGATAACACAAATTATTAGAATGTTTCTAGTTTACATAAATTTAGCAAACAACAGTCTTAGAACTTAAAATTAAATATTTAGAAATAATGTTTTCTTATTATACATGTTTACCACAAAAAATATTTTTTTTAAGACTAGAAAAAATATAAATATCTGAGTAAATTCTTTTATCCTTCATGTTTCATTCACCCTTCATTCACCTCCAAAATAATTTCGTTCCCCCTTGTGTGAATCATTCACCAGTTTAAGAAACACTGGCATAGGCAAAACGTAGATTCCTTTGTGACAGAATGACGTTGGTTTCAACTGGCGTTTAGTGCCACTTTGACATTTCGGAAGCCTTGGTCATTTTGGAAGCGGAAAAAAACAAGACTGGCTGCTACAGGGACAAACTCCACTCCTACTTCTATTTCGACTGAAGATGATTACTGCAACCTTTGTATTGTATATATGATAAATAAATAAAAATGATACAAAACATTTTTTTTTCTATATTTATTTATTAGAATGAAATAAGCACATGCGTATCTGTATGATAACTTTTCATTAATATTTAAGACTTCAATTACTAAGACGTCAAGTCTAGTTACTAAGTCAGTAAGTCAACTCTTGACTTTGTTCTGGAGTTTGACAATAAGTCAGGTGAGTAGGTAGGGTGCAGCAGAACCACCCAACCGAAACTAGCATTCCAAGGGAAATTATGAATCACCGCCACCCAACCAGTCCGTTGGGTTTATGGCACTCCCGTGGGGAGTTTATGACTCCCCACTGAGTTTATGACTCCCAACTATCCACTGGGGGTGATCCCTAAGTGTATAGCCATCTTGGACTTGGAGATAAAGGAAGACTCGAAACTTGGTTTATAAAAATATGATGATATATTTTTTATAGCATCAGATACATCGTGTCGTGGCGGAGAATGGAGAGTGGGAGAGAGATAATGAGAGCCAACAGACTGTTCTTAACAGGGAAACTGGTCTTGTGCTCCCAAGCCTAGGGGCTATCTGTCTCTCAGCTTTCCGAGGGCGTCTCTCTACCCCATGAGGGTGTCTGTGTGCCTTTTATGGGTCTCAAACGCCCACGCTAGCTTTCCAGCCCGCCACCTGGGTTTAGTCGATATCCGGATATGCCTTTTGAACACCTGGTGTGTTTTCCGGTCCCTGACATTTGGGTGTTTTGGTTGATATCCTGTTTATAACTTATAACAGCCGAGGGGGTCAAATCTGTGACCCCCCGCCCACGGCTGCCTAAATATCCAACATAAGTGAGATTGACCGCAAACTAGGCCGGTAAACAACAATTAAATTATAGGTAAATATATTTGATAAATCTATTAACAAATAACAGCAACAACAATAACAATTACATGCACAAAATGTGAGATATATGAAATAGGGTGTGTTTTCTCACCCTCCAGGTGTCGGGATACTTGATTTTAATTTTTTAAATTATTTATTACAAAAATTTTTTTCCGAAAGGTTTCTACTATGAACGGTTAGGGCTGGTCGAATTCCGGATACATAGATACATATATAGATAGATACATATATATAAATGTCAGAACACATGAATAACCTAAGCCAAGCAACAGTGTTCAAACCGGTCTGTTGTGGGTGGCGGTGATTAATAGATTTTCGTGGGACATCCGTGCAACTTGTCCTGGAATTATGAAACATCGGTAGCGGAATTCGGCAATCAGATCAGCCACACTTCGCCGTGATAATCTTGTTCCGATCGAACTGTTCCTAGTAAACAATGCCTCGCACATTACACCACTTTGAAAATGTAATCTTTTACTGCTGCAAATATAGCTTCGGCAAGGGTACATCCTTGACTTTCTAGCTTTGTTTGCACATTGTGTTGATGTACAGGCACCATTTTGCATCACTTGTGAGGATGATATACAGTGAAGACGTCCATTTGTCCAAATGACAATGAGAATATGGCGGCACCCAATTTAGAGCAGAGTTTCTTAAACATTTTTGGACTACCCCCCCCCCCCCATTAGAGCATATATTCACCCCCCGCACCCTGTAACATCGGTAAAAAATGTACATGTACAAATTAAATTGTAATAATTACAACAACAAAAATTGAAAAATATAATTGTACAAAAATATTTAAGAATACTTGATTAATTAATATAAAAACACCCAATAGAAACCATTACGTTACCAACGTCTTTTGGCAGCATGCCGTGCTGGGGGTGATCAATTTAAAATTGGGAAAAGGGGTGATCAATGAATAAGTTACCTCTCTTTCCTTTTGTTGGGCTGTGATCACTAAAAAAAAGATTACCATACGCTTACATAGCCAGCCAGCCAGCCAGACAGACAGACAGACCAATTTAAAAACTGAAGAAACCTATGTTGACAGTTTTTGTGACAGTTTTGGTTGACAGTTTCTAATAATTAATGTGAAGGGTCGGTTTAAATTTTCCCTCATCTTGTCTTCCAAGGCCTCCTACCGGCCCCTTGCCTTCCAGTGCCCCTCTTGAGTCTTCCATCGCCTCCACTTTGGGAATAACTGGTTTAGAGACTTTGCTGATTGCATCCAAATCATTCAGGGCGGAGGATTCAGGGTGGTGGATTCGAGGGAGGTTGATCCAGGGTGGTGGATTCGAGGTGGTTGATCCAGGGTGGTGGATCCAGGATGGTGGAATGAATGCAATTAAAACTGCTGCGAGATTTTTGGCCGCTCAACTGTTGCTTGTCTTCCATGACCTGGCACAATTCTTTTCCTGATCTTTACCTTTTCCCGAGAAAACTAAAAACTAAAGCAACCAAATTAAAAAATATGTCAAGCAAATCCACGCCACATTTTTTAATCTATTTATTTTAAAATTCAGTTGCCTTATTTTTAAAATTTTCTTTGTATATTTAAAAATCTGGTGGCCGTAGTTTTACATTTGCTTGCTTGACTTTTTAATTTGCTCGGGAAAAGATATAGTCGCCCCCTTTGAGGCTTGTTCAATGTCTCAAATTCGGTTATTCATTTCGGGACCTGTTTAATGTCTTCGCTGGTTGATTCGGCTGAACTGAATCAATTTCTTTCTCACATTGTAAACACTATGATATAAGTGAAATTAATGATTATGAATATAGAGAACTACTCTCTAAATACCCTGATTGAAAAGATTCGCGGATATTCTCTAATTTAAACTTCTAGAAATTTCCCTACACAAGTTAACCCCTCTATACCATATATATTCTGGTAGGATTATGCTCAGGCTGTATGGTAGAAGAATCTTTACTCTGGTTTGGGTCCTTTCCATGGAAACCGAATGCAATAGAATTGCAGAAAAATGCAAAATATATTGTAAATATAAGTGCATCAAGGATGAAGTTGTAATAAAGTGTAACAATTGAGTCTCAGAATCATGTAATGTAATTCTTATGCATTTTGATAAAACAATAATTTGCCTGGCTTCAAACTCATTATCAGAGTCAAGAATGGCCTGCTGCTGGGCGCCCCGAGCATTCAAAAACCTCTGCCTGCCTGCCGACATTCGATGATATCGCTAATTTCGAAGCCGCCATGTCGCATAGGTTGATTCAATGGCGTCCGCTGCCACTTTTTCGGGCAGGGGGAGCATATATTCTAGTGGGGAGCCTTATATTTCCAGGGGGAAGGAAAGGGTATTTTCAGAATATATCTCAATGGCAACACTGTTACGCGATAGGCATTCCTACCGCCATTTGTCGTGTATGTGCACCCCACTGTATGATCCAGATGTCAGATGGTGCACTTAACCGTTTATTGAGAATCATGACCTGACCCTGGGGTGACGCCAACGAATAATAATAGTCTTTTTATATGGAAATATTAAGTTGGGGTTACATAGAAGAATTGTACCTTATCCTTTATTGACTATAAGGTTCCAACTTTCAAACTCCTCGCGCGCGGTGAGAAGGCCTGATCAATGGGGATGGGGTATGTCCGTTCGTAATTGTTAAACCAATGATAGCACCTGCTTGTAACACACTAGGAAGCCTTGCACTGTCACGAGTCAATGATAATAGCTTCAATATTTCTGAAATATTCTAACTGCCAGGCGCAAAATGGCGCAAGCAAACCCCCATGATGTTTCAAAATTAAAAATAAATAAGAGAACTCATAAAAGATATAAAAACATAACAAAGGGGAGATAATTAATGTAAGCCGTTCTTCCGTAAAAACGGCGGAAAGTAAGTGCCTAGTTTAGCATTATAGTTGCATTATAAATAGAAACCCACTCCTAAACTAAAGAATTTGGGGATGGTCCGAAGGTCTAATGGTTTGAAAGAGCCTAAAACTGAGCGAAAAACAAAACTTCTTCTAGGAGAACTACGTTGCAACCTAAACCAAATCTTGACCAAATTCTAATCTATACCTATAAACGCCATGGTTTGTGGCGTTGTAACGCTGATTTGATCACACTAAGTATATGTTCATATCTAAGTGTGTAGATCAGCTACAAATGTGATATCTTTCATACCCAAAAATATGTCCGAAAACAATGGTATAAAAAAAGATTTACGTGCTTAAAACATATGTTAGACTCTTTTTAAAATCTCTGTACATGAAGTGGAGGATCAATAAAGTGTGGGATCGGTTTATTCTGAAGTAATAAACTGACCGCCATGATTAATAAATCTTAGCGTAAGATGTACCTGGACATAAAGAGGGGGATTTCTATTGTTATATATGATACAAATACATTATACATTAAAATATTCTAGCCTACTTAAAGAAGGTTTTAAACTGCTTTTAGAGTCTCTGTACTTGAAGTGGGGGTCAATATGATGGGGGGGGTGTCAGTTTTCTATTATTAGCAAGTAATAAACTGAACCCTCCAATGATTAATGAATTATTAATATCTATAACTATAAACGCCATGGTTTGTGGCTTTGCAATGCTCAAACGATGTCATACTCTGTTTTTTGATTATGTCTGTTGAGAGAAAAATTTAATCTCTAATTAAAAATCATTCAATTTTACTTAACTGGATTTGGAAAAAAATATTTCTTTCTTGTTACTAGAAATATAGTGGAAAATACGTTTGCTTTTAACACGTATCAGTTACCTGTAAAATCACTTCAATTGTAAAGTGAGTGTTGAGTTAAGTTTCCTTACCCATAAGTGATGAAAGCCCACGTCAATATACGTGCTTCTATAGGACAGCTAAATATGGATAACCAAAAAAGGAGAAAACCTGCTATTATCTATAATGTATAAGTATATCGCCAGTATTAAAATAATGTCATATGACGGGTAATATTCGGGTCTAACTATAATTGAAGAAATCTATATGTGCGTGTGTGGGAGAGTGTGTGTATGCATTGCGATTACTCGACAACTGCCATTGTACGAAGTTGACATTCGTCAGGTATATTAGTCAGCTCACAGGGCATTGCAGTGTCGATTTTGAAGTTCAGTGGTTCTCGAGAAATCTAATATAAATAAAAAAATTACAGATTATAGATCTTTTATATAAAATTATAGATCTAAATTTAGATATAAAATATCTAAATTGGCAACACTAAAGAGAAGTAACAGAAATAATTCGAAGCCGTAGTTTCGTACGATGGACTGTTATGATAAGCTGCTCAACACACCATAAAGTTCGGTCCCTGCGCTAGTATTTTTAATTAGGTACATTTTCAATGGGACCAATCATTGCTGGATTGAAATATCCAAGCTGTCTATGCAGGATGTCTCCCAAAATGCATATAAAATGTCCCAAGCATTTAACACTAGAGATGGAGGCATACATACTAGTTATTCCCCGTGAAAAGAATTCACGGATAAATTCGAATTTCTATGTGATGATATATATATATATATATTAGAAATATAATGACAATTCAGAAAACCTTGTTGTGTACAAATAAGATTTTTTAAAGTTTATTTCGACGTTTCGCCGGTTCATTCTGGCTTCTTCAGAAAAATTGATGGAGATATAAGAAGTTGTCTGCCACACACAGTTCATGTCTGGTTGTGGCCGGGTTCAGTGAAATTAAGTGGACATTAAATGTTTCAAATAATAGATACTTGGATAACACGTCTTAACAGCTGAGTGTTTATCTTGCAAATGTTAAGACGTGTCATCCAAGTCTCTATTATTTGAAACATTTAATGTCCACTTAATTTAATTATTGATGGAGATACAAGAAGTTGTCTGCCATACACAGTCCATGTCTCGTTGTGGCCGGTTTCAATGATCAATAATTAAATTAAGTATCCAAATATCTATTATTATCTAAATTGTCATTACAATGTAATATTGTCTGATAAATTATAATCCCCATCAATACACTGGTCATGTAATTGTTTGGCTGCAAAATGGCCGAAAGAAAGCTATTTTAAGCCATAATTGACCTCTTGTGACCTTCAGTGACCTTGGAGGTCGGCAGCACCAATTCTATTGAGTCTATTAGGCTAGAAATTCCTTCAGTTGGCTAGAAATGACCTCGAATGACCTCTGGTGACCTCGAATGACCTCCAAGATCAACGTCACATGACATTCGCCGTGAATAGATATGAGTGATCGCGCATGCCCAACGCACCACTTTTTAAAAGTTGATATTTTCTAGAGCTACAATGCTCAGTTTTTATTTATTTTGAAGCTTGAACACTCTGCATTATGATTCATAGAGTGTTCAAGCCTAAAAAAAAAAACCCTGAGTATTGTAGCTCTAAAAATAACGAAAATATCAACTTTTCAAAATGGTTCGTTGGGCACTTATCATGCACGGCCACTCATATGCCCGTATGCCAAATTTCAGCTTCCTATGTGCAACATTGTGGCCAACAACTTGGGAAATGGGCTAGAAATGACCGGAAATGACATTCGCGGTCAACTTCACACAATTTATGTCAGGAGTTGATGTCTTTCAAATAAAAGGCTCGAATGTATTATATATTTTTTCTCGTTGTTAGTTTTTAAGAGGTATATATATATATATATATATATATATATATA
>VCCN01005781.1:2159453-2178573 GCA_006491835.1 Architeuthis dux
TTAGTGGTCATAAATTCAGTAAAAGCACAAATTATGGCTTCTATATTATTGAACGTTTTATTACGGATATGAAGTTCAAGAAATGTCAGGTGAATAAGAAGGATGGTGCAAGACTTCATTCCCCAATTTTCAAAGCTTAGATACTGTCAGCTGAGAGGTGTGAGGTTGTGCACTGTCATGGAGCATTTCATTCAGTTCCTGTGGGACACATCTTTCCAACTTTTTAACCTTTCCCATTGCCTTGAGGGGACGTGATATGGCCGCCGTTGAAGTCCTAACGACCGTTGTTCGTGGAGCGTTTGCCACTGCTGTCGATAATTCTTCATAATTAAGGACATTGTTTGGCCTCCCTCGAGCTTTATTATTGTTATCAAGACTCAACCTTATTGAACTAACGTTGAACAGTTCGCACTGTAGCAGTGTTCACTCCAAATGCTTTGTTGACGTTATCAGCAGCATGAGCAGCATTATTACCTAATTTGGAATCGTACTTGAAAATTAGTCTAACTCCTCGGGTAGACCCCATTGATGTTAAGCGCACCAAAACCTCCAATAATAACGAATTATATATCTTTTTACATTGAATCTTCCAAAGCAATTCAATTACATTTGTAAATCGTTCATATTTAGCATTATTCTCTATGGTGTAACAAAAAGAGCATTTCATGTGTAACAACGTAATATGTCAGCTACGAACATAAGCCTCCGCTAGCACTTTTCCGGGCTGGGTTGGGGGGTGGGGCACAAGGAGATATTCGGAAATCTTAGTGGCAACCCTGTTACCAGAAAAGAATATACCAATCTTTATTAAATGGGTATATTAGGTTGGGGTTACATAAAACAATTGTACCGCACCATTATTGACTTATATTGACACTATTGAAGGTTCCAACTTCCAAACCCACTTGCCCTCGATGCGAAGGTCTGATTTTCTGTTTTACCCTCGCTTTTTGTTTCTTTTTTCATCCATACGTATTCTGTTTTCTCACTCAGACTCTCTGTGTCTTACGCGAATGGAGCAACGTTCGCGCTTGATTTTTGAAAGTTCGAACTTTTCAATCATGCAACAAAAGGCGACGGAAGTAACTTATTCATTGATCACCCCTTTTCCAATTTTTTAATTGATCTCTCCCAACATGGCATGCTGCCAAAAGATGTTGGTCACTTGACAGTTTCTATCGAGTGACTAACCAGACCTGTCCTTTTCTTTCTTTCCTTCTCATTTTTGTGTTGCTTTTTTCTTCCTACACCTCTTCTTTTGTCAAACACCAGTCCATTGGAGTTGACTTTATTTCACTCCCGTTACAAAAACAACAAGAACAAGAACAATCCTCACCTAATTCAGGGATGTAAACTCTTCACTGTTTGTCTATCACGTCAAGTTAAACCGAACCGATATATAAAATTAACATTTCCTTACCGCGATTTGAAATCATTACCAAGTGATTGCTAGGTGGCTGTCATACCAACTGAGCTAAACAGATACGTCTATTTACAAATTTATATATTATATATACAATACAAAAGTTACAGTAATCATCTTCAGTCGGAATAGAAGTAGGAGTGGCGTTTGACCCAGCAGCAGCCCGGCTTGTCTTTATATTTCTTTTCCTTCTCCCGTTCAACCCCCCCTCTAATCCTTCCCCACAATCTCTCTCTCTCCCCCCCTCTCTCTCTCTCCCTCTCCCTATCATATTCTTGTCTCCTTTCTTTCCCATTCATTCTCTGTCCCCCCCCCCCGACGGACCCACCCATATTCGTTTACTCCGCACCGTCCGCTAATTCCCCAACTATTACGCCCAAGCTGAAGAGGCCACACATCAAGGGATGCCGGGATGGTTATGTTCATGAGTGGGCGTCGTCACATGATGAACACTTCTACGCTTTGTTATCTTTGTCATCAATTACTGCCAATTGTCTGCAAGAAAGATGGCGGTTTCCGGCAGAATCAAGCGACTTCCTGTCGTACGCTCCCCCCCACACACACGCACTCTTGCCAAAGGAAGCATTCAGTAAGGTCACATACGCACACATTGCACGAAATGAAATACTCCAGTATTTCCCAAACCTTTTCAGACTACTGCCCCCTTTTAGAGCATATATTTTATCAGAGGCCCCGTAAAGTCGGTTAAAAATGATACATTGAATATTACATTACAAGCATTTCTTTTACAACCCAAAATATTCAATGTAATTCATTGATCAATTGATATAGAAATGTGATGTGAAGGATGGACCTGATGTGATGAGACTGATTTTTCCACATCCGACTCAATATTAGTAAGCAGCATCCTTAAATTGCCCCGTACCGCCCCTTGCCTTCCAGCGCCCCTTTGAGTCTTCAAGCGTCCCAAGTGAGGTGGTACCCACTTTGTTCTACCGTATAAGAACAAATATGTGCGTCTTTGTTTGGATGCCGATATATCGTTGGACGTATCTATGTTTGCAAAAGTGCTCACTCATCTACTCCTCTCTCCATCATCGAGACCTATTGTCAAGATATCTGGCGATGAGACAGAGTGCAGAAAGAAGTGGATTCATGCATTTCCCATGGGTATTACAGCCTCAGACGGAATTCTAACTCGGTGCGGGTAATCATTACGAAGATTTTTTAAATTATCTCTGTATAACGGTTGCATAGATCCTTATCTCAAAGGCCATTTGTTCACAATATTATTCAGTGGGATTAGGATTGAAATCGCAAGTGGCGTGGCAATTTTAGCACACAGGGCCCCATTAAAAGGCGTGTGCAACCCCACTACACAAACACCCTCGTCTTTTAGCCATCCTGTTTTCATCTGCTAAAACCTTTTAAGCACGCCAAACTATATTGCTCACCGGTGAACGATAGCAGCAACCTATTTTATTAACTAGAAAGCACCCAGAGAGCGCATACCTCTGCCAACGCCATTATCAGGAGAAGTAATTGGGCATAGATCTGCCCAAAGACTTAATCACTTTTTCAGTAGTACACCCTTCCACAAAATTGTATACATTTGGAGATATCGTGTGGATAGTCATGAACCTTTGGCAATATTATGTGGTGTGGACATATAACTACGACGTAGGGGAGATAATTGTGGATGGATCCGACCTAAAAATTTAATCATTTCTTTTGTAGCCCATCTCCTACCTTTACCTAAAATTTCATTAATATTCTTTGAGGACGTGGGGACAGACATGTGCATATACATAGATGTATGAAAAAAATAGAAGAATATCACTCAATCAAAAGATATTTCTGGATCCACCCAAAACTTTAATCATTTCTTCCTTACTCCATGGCCGACCCTTCCACAAAATTTCATTGAAATTCATTGAGAACCATCGGAGATATCGTGTCGACGACAGACTGAAAGACGGACACGAACAAATACATGTTGGTAAATGACCATATTGTATCGACTCAGAAATTTCGATACACAAATCTAATCAAGAAACTCTCGAGCCCCCCCCCCCCCGAGCTTAAGCCACGGACCAATAATTCATTGGAAATACATCTTTCTTCCACTCAAAGCGGAGTTTTGCAATCCTATTGGATTTCACACCCGAGACTCGTGTTTGTACATTTCAATAAAATCATTGACACGTGTGACTCTAGACGCCGAAGAGTGTCCACTGCGTGTCGGTTTATCTCAAATTTCTCGAAGCTTCTTGAAAACAGACCGTGAGAAAGAATATTAGCAAAACAAAGTGTTGTTTTTCTTACAAGTGGTAATTGAGAACAATTCGCAGATGAAACTCTGCGATAAGGTTTCAAGATCTAATGTCGCCACTGATGGCTGTATATACATTGTTGTTAATACAAGTTCGTTTCTATTCATTAATCTACTTATATAATGAACAGTGTGATTTTCTTTGTTGTCTGTCCGTAACCATAGACTCTTTCACTTAAAGGTAACGATTTTGCTGATAAAAGATACCTCCTACTCACAGTGGTGGCGCTAGGTCCAATTGCGCCTCTAGAGCTCCACCCCCTGCTGTTGCGGGGTCTGAGGGTCCCACGCTCCACCTTTGCTACTCACCATTTGAAACAACGGACTCTTCCACTGAAACGAGTTTTTTTAATTTCTTTTCTTTAGAGAAATCATCAAATAGAATTCAAATACAGATACCGTCCCCCGCTTTTGTATTGCAGCGAGCCATTATAGAGGCAGTGAACACTCTCTCCTGTACCTCCCACCCACCACCACCTCCGATGACCCAGCATGACATACAATCCTCAACAAGAGTCTGGGAACGCTCAGGAATTTTTCTCATATAAATTAATGGTATCTGCTTCTTCGCTTTACGCCATTTCAGCTTACGAAATGCTTTTATAGAAACGCTCTACTTTCGGATAGTGAGGAAACTTGTATATCCGTGCATTTCCTTCACGGGGATTAACGGGATTCTTTTGTCAAACTCCAGTCCAAGTTGGAGTTGACTTTTGCCCCCCCCCCCCGTAACAAGAACAACAAGAACTAACAAGTCGGGCTGATCCAGAGTCAAACTCTGCCCCATCACGTCCTTGTGTAATTCTACTATCAATTCTGGAGGTGCGTAAAACGTGCCTGTTTAGCGCAGGTGGTAACACACCAGGCTAGAGTCATGGGTTCAAAGCATGGTAATGGAATTGGGAATTTACATATCGGTTTACTCCCCTATTTTTGGTGAAGATTGTTCTTGTTACATAGGAAAGTAAAGTCCTCTGACTTTGTCCTGGGGTTTGACAACAAAAACAATCCTCACCTAATTCTGTTTGTCTATCACGTCAAGTTAAACCAAACCGATATATAAACTTAACATTTCCCTACCGTGATTTGAAATCACGACCAAGTGATTGGTAGGCGGCTGCCTTACCAACTGAATATATATATAAAAATATAAATCTGTTTTAGGCTATCCTGTATAGTCTTATTTTGTGTAACAAGTATTATGGCTTTAGGAACTTGTCATAATGTTATGGTTAATGAGCTAGTATCACCGATCTTTCGATAGTGTAATAAGTTTGATCCCAATTGGATGCCCCAATATTGTGGCCATGTGCCATTTTAAACAAGGTATATATTTCACTGAATGCTGATTTTTAAGGAAGAGAGCCCTAACCCCACTTGAAAAATTGGTAAAGCATCACCTTTGAGCCTTGTGATGGAATAAACTAAATTTAGACAATATCAAGAACAGCCAGCTCTCTCACTTGCGCGACACAATCTTTCTTCACCTATTCCCCCTGCACATCTGACCATGTTCCTTATTAAGCTAACCCTAGTAGATCTCAAGAGCTTCTGTGGTGTTTATTTTGAACGATCAGAATAATTATTGTGGATAAATGTAATATATTCAACAGCATGACGTAGTCGAATGAGGACAGAGTAAGTAATCAGGTCAGATTTAATCTCTCTTTCAATCCGACTTATAACCCAAATATATAAGTTTGAAAGATGTTATTTACCGGTGCTGTGTCATGAGTATTTGATGCCATAGTGGTCACTGGTAGAAAGTGAACTATGCATTTTTACCCCCTGCAACTAATAACTGGTGCTGACCTACATTGATTGAAACGAAGCTTTTGCATTGAATCGCTCATTAAATACAAATGACGTATATTTCATTCTTTTAGATAAGTGTCCAGAAATCTTAATTCACTCCTCCATTAGTTTCAGGGTTAGGGTCGATTTGAGTGCTTCTCAGTAATTCGTTTCTAATTCTGTTTGAACTTGAAATGAATCTATAATTTATTTGGGGACTGCTTCAGGGCTGAGAGAGTGCTGTGTATTTGCCACTGATTCCAGCGGTTTGTATTTGAGATCAAGTATCAAACAACAACAACAACAACGACGACGACGACGACGACGACGACAAAGAAGAAGAAGAAGAAGAAGAAGAAGAAGAAGAAGAAGAAGAAGAAGAAGAAGAAGAAGAAGAAGAAAAAATAAACTAGAAAGCATTCAAAGAGCACATATCTTCGCCAATGCCGTACACTAACTAAAAACCCAATGAAAATCAGTTCATATATAGCTACGATACAGGGGACGTAACTGTAAGTTTCGATTTTCCATATTTCAGAGTAAATACATAATATCTCTCAATTGAAAAAATTCCTGGATCCGCCACAAAATGTAATCAATTTCCCCTTAGCTCCTGGCCCATCCCGCCACAAAATGCAATTGAAGTTCATTGAGAACTTTTGGAGATAGAGTGGAAAACAGGCAGACATGAGTGAATACATTTACCTCTTCCAACTTTGGCAGAGATAAAAACAGAATTTTCAACGTGGATATTCATGACAGGCACGCTCTCCTCTCTTGGAAGATTGGTGTAACATAATCTTCCTACCGCATTTTGACCAGAATAAGCGAATCTAGATAAACATTAATATATCATGAATTTTGGATCAAATGTAGAATCCGGGCCACAAAATTAATTTTAGTCAAAAGCGCAAATTTTCAGATTACATAGTATTCAAAACTTAATTTAATCAAAACAAGTATTTTGTGATCCGACCATTTCTTCACAATAGTCTTTTTATCTGTAGTTAAAGGAGTCTAATTTCTACATGTCATCCTGGTTGTGATTAAATTACATTAAAGTTTGATTACGGTGTAATCTGAATGTTTGCGTTTTTGACTTGAACCAATGTTGGGGTCCGGATTCCAATGTTAGGGTCCGGATTCCACATTGGATCGCAAATTTGTAAGTGTTTCTTTTGCATTTTTATTTTTTTATCTGGTGTCTTTTGTTTTCTGTCCCACCCTGTGCCCTGTTTTCAGCCCCCTTCATGCAGTATTTCTTTGAAAGTGAACTGGCTCGGGGTAAAGGACACAAAATCAGCGATTATTGACGATTGATTGATCAACAAGGATCCAATTAATTCTTGACTAAGTTGGTCTGACACAAGGCAACAGTAATGAGACACCTATGGAGAGTTATTACACTAACGAATCGGTTTAAGGGAGTTTAACTCGTTAAGCATCACACTACGGTAGGTGCTCAACAAGTACCCAATTAAACCCAATTACAAACGCCGGGTGGTCGAACATTTCGAAAACTATTATTATAATTGGGAAAAACATTATCAATAATAATATTGTTCGGCTCAATTTTGTTTGTGAAGATTAATTATCTCTAGGGTGGGGGGTTATGATGTCGAATGTTTAATATTAGGGGTGCAGCTTTATAAAGTATTAGACTGGAATTTACAGGATTCAATTCTTACTAGAGGGGTCCCCCAATATAGCGCGATTTAATATTGCGCTGTTCGCGATATGGTTGATTTGGTGGACCCCAAGATTTTTACCTTTACGTATTATCGTCCACTCCCCCAAAAAACCTCGACTAAAAACCGAATTCCCTCAAAAGACTTATTTAATATGATTAAAATATTAAATTCTTCAATTTTCAATCAATTAACATCTAATTACATGGTGTTTTGCACTTAATTCTTTGATTTTGTGATGAAAACAACAACTTCGTTCTCCAGTGGAATCATTTTGGCACTCGTAATTGACTTTTGATTATCCGCGGTTCAATTATAACGCAGTTGTCTTTTTTGGATCCCAACACCCGCGTTAAAAAGGGGAGGGGGCTACTGTACTACAAATAACGATAATCTTATAATATAAAAGGCCTTGACACTTTCTTTGTCTGTTTGTTTGTTGGTTTCCGGTCACGTTAAAGCAAACAGAAAGAGAGGAAGGGGGTACTGCAAACACACAAATACAAAATAGACTGCTGCTGGTAAATCAAGGCACATCAGAGCCGGAAGCAAGCAAACAATTTCTGCTGGTAATATCACTACTACTGGTGTTGCTGATGTCTCAGTTTTGTTTTGTACCCAATCCTCTTGCCTTATTGTTTGACAATCATGTTGCCTTATCGTTTGACAATCCTCTTGCCTTATCGTTTGACAATCCGCTTGCCTTATTGTTTGACAATCATGTTGCCTTATTGTTTGACAATCATGTTGCCTTATTGTTTGACAATCCTCTTGCCTTATTGTTTGACAATCCTCTTGCCTTATCGTTTGACAATCCTCTTGTCTTATTGTTTGACAATTATTAAAAAAAACAGAAAATATGAAGATTCATAAAGAATCAACAACAAATTAATTCTGTTTTTTTTGTATTTTTTTGAATATATTTAAATAATTTATAGTAAAATCTATATTTGCATAATTTATCCATACGTCATTTTTGACGGGTACTATGCTAGTCAAGTATAAAACAACTGGCTCTGTTTATCACTGGCCACTGCACCCCCCTTAAGCATTGGTGCAGCTCAACCAAATTTGGCACAATGGACCTAGGGGAATGTTTTAAAGTAAATTTTTTAAAGGGTTTTGGAAAGGGGGGGGGTTCTATTTCCAATGTAACTATAATGCTAAACTAAACACTTACTTTCCGTTCAATAATACAAATACTATCTAGAAACCGCACGAGTTTCAGCCAGTTCTACTATAATTGTATCTTCTATTTATTTACTGTTTGTTATCAAAAGACAAACGACGCTGACTTTTACAACTGTCTCTTCGTTGGATGACTCAGTTAAGAACCCCCCCCCTTCGTCCCCCGACGCCCGGGACTTCCATCTTATTTGGGGCCAACGTCAGTGAAACTCCCGAGTCAGCAAATACTTTTCTGCAAGTTTTTAAGGAATTCGTTCGCGTCGACACAAGAGGATTCTTGTCAAATATGTAGTCTTCTTGGGATGACGCTTCGCTCAGCTTCACCGTTTCTTGACTGACAAAAATCTACAGTAAAACCACTGTTAGCGCTCTAGATACAATATTACCTCGGTTAGCGCTCTAGATACGAAATACCTCGGTTAGCGCTCTAGATATGTTTATAAAAGAAATGCGGCACTAAAAAACAGCGCTATACGGGGTCATAACAACAATACCTTGAATAGTGCGGTTTTGATTAGTGCGGATTTTGAATCTAATTACATGGCGGTTAATCATACGCTTACGGTATTACAGTATAAATTAATTTAACTAAGTATCAGCTGTAAACACACACACGCGCGCACGAGCACACACTCGCAAATGTCTGCAAATAAAATGAATGAACCAAACAGTAATTATGCTAACCATATACTGTATATGGTTAGCATAATTATAAGGAGGTGTATATGATATACACCTCCTCGTCCCATCTTAGTATTATTAGATCTTATTAGTTCAAGCTTATTGATTGATTGATAAGACTTTTCTTTTGAATTTCTTTTCAGATTTCTGTGTTACTTTAGCCGGCATTATTTTAAGGGTTTACTAATTTTAGTTTAAAAAATTCTTCATGTGCTGTTGCTGCAAACTAATCTCCGAACGTGCCGTTAGAACGCGTGTGTCATTGAATAGTGCCGTTATAACGAGAGTTTACTGTCAAAAACAAACTCTTTTTAGCATAGTGAGATTTTATTCAAGACCCCAAAATGGTTGGCAAGTTTTAACAATTCAATGTTTTGTTAGAAAGATTTCCCCCGGCGTTGTGTACAATTTATCTCGTCCCTTGGGTACCCGTTATCAAGGTGGAAGGGTAGGGAAATTACCCTACTGACTTTCACACGTGACTAAATTTCCTCTCCCTTGACTTGAACGGGTTATTTTCTCACGGTGCCTTAAGCAGTCGTTTGGGGTTTGGGCGTGGCGTAATGCGTTTTCCAGGGGTCGCTACTGATGCCTCCCCCACCCATGAAGCATTTTGACTCTGCAAAGAAAAGAAAATCTCCAAGGTAAGCGACAATCGAGAATTCAGGGAAGTTCCAAACTGTACATTTCTCTACGTGCATGTTTAAATGAAAGGATTGCTCACATTTCTCTACGTGCATGTTTAAATGAAAGGATCGCTCACATTTCTCTACGTGCATGTTTAAAGGAAAGGATCGCTCACATTTCTCTACGTGCATGTTTAAATGAAAGGATCGCTCATGTCAATCATCTTAATTAAACACTCACATCCATGCAGAGAAAGGATGCAAGCATATCTTGTGAAAAACTCTTTTCTAGCAAACGAGCATCTCTAGTACCGATTGCCATCACTGATTGACTGACTGACATACCGAAAGAAAATTTGCTTATTTAGCTCTTTTGGAGCTAGACCTAGTTCCTTTTTGGTTCAAGGGAGATAACTCGCGCATCCATGGCCTTACTTTCAGGCTTGTTGGGCAATAAATAGTTGATTATGATATATGAAAGACTGAAGAGAGTGAAGATCGGAAATAAAGAAGTTTGTCAAGTCCAACTATAGATTTGCGGTGAAATTGCCAAAGACATTTATATAAGAATTAAAAAAAAGTATAATTGTTTAGCATTACATTTTTTGTCTCTGTCGGAAGTTTGAAAGGTTGGGTAGGTATGAAGACTTTGTCGTAGTGAGTTATGGGCGATCCGATTATTTGTTTACGTTCTATAAACAAAAAACACGTGTTTGGTTCCAATTGGTTTACAATTTTCAATTCTTGACCGATTTTGCTGAAATTTAGTTAGAATGTGGGGGAAAACCCCGGAATTAAATAATGGTGAGTTATGGCCGATTCCATTGTTTGTTTACCTTTTATGTGTAACTTAATATTGGATAACTTCTTTAATTTAAAATTGTGTGGATGTGAAGTATTTTCAAAAACATCAAAATAAGTTTTCCGCCGGTGACCTTTATACGTTTGAGATTTGTATGCATTATTTCACATAGGAATTTTATTCATTTTGTTTTGGGTTTATCAGTTTTGTTCTTAGTTTATTTGAATTAGTTTTGTTCTGTGTATTTGACGTAAGAACTTACCAACTCAAAGCTTGCTTCGAGCTAACGAATTAAACTTAACATATCTATTCACATTGGTAATGAAAATGTTGGTTTGGTGGGGAGTAATGAGAAAGCCCTAAAATACTTTGCGGTATATTGCTATTTTTTCCTTATTTTAAACTTTTGACAGCATTAGCCTCTTCTTAGGGTAATGCTGCATAAATCTGGGAACTTGACTTATCTGGAAGCTAACGGTCAGTTTTGTGATTTGGAACCCAACTAAAAAAGATGTTTTCGTGGCGTGGACTAACAATAAAGACACAGCATTTTGGTATTTTCTTTTGGCGGGAGGTTGTACTTTAAAATACTAGGCGTTAGCTTTTGGTGGGGACTAACGAAAAGGACCCATGAATTTTATTAAGAGACAAGTTTCAACTAATTTAACTAAAAAAATTAACATTTACGGTGATTGACGGAGTAAATGTAATTATTTGACTATTCATGTTCATCGATTCAGTTTTATTGTCGTTGTTTTTAATTTGCTAGCTTTATTTTTAATCGCAGTATTTTAAAAATTTCTCGCCCTGGTTTTTTAAAAATTTTCTCGCAGTAGTTTTTGTTTCGCTTGTAGTAGTCTTTAATTTGAATTTTGATTTGTTTACAGTATTTTTTAATTGGCTTGCTCTAATTTGTAACTCGATCGGGAAAAAGGTATAGATAGACGCCGTCTTAGGGTTCGCGTAAGAAAATAACAATCTCGATAGACGCCATCGGGTTGTTGGTGTAAGAAAATAACAATCTCTATAGACGGCATCGGAGGGTTGATGCAAGAAAATAACAACCTCGATGGACTCCATCAGAGGGTTGATGTAAGAAAATCACATTGATTTTCAGCACGCGTTTGGGACATTGGCCTTTTTATGTATTTTGGAACTATTATGGGATCTTTACCAATCTCAGCTACCTTTTCGCACATTTTGTTGTCTCTCAGACCCTTATTTACTGAGTTTTAGGCCAAATAACAGATTGGCGTGCATTTTGAAAATGCGATTATATCTAGAATTATCTATGCCATTTATCTAGAAAAATATCTAGATACAATGGAAACACATTTTTTCTCCCAGCCACAAAAAAAGGAAAAGGCTTCGCTTTTTGGCTTTTTCCCCCGATTATCTTGATTTCTTTTTATTAGATGAAGCTTTGTCAACCATTATTAATCTTTGACTGGTATTCCTTTCATCTTCAATCTCAAAACCATTATTGTCAAACTCCAATGCCAAGTCTTGAGTTGACTTTGTTTTCCTACCGTAACAAGAACAAGAACAATCTTCATAATCTTGTTTGCCAACATTTTCCTTCAGATTAGCCATGTTTTTCTGATTTGCAATATTGTCAGACATTGGGGAAAAAAGCTTACTTCTTTTCATACGAACTGTACACCTGAGGAAGGCCGTAGAATGGAACAGCAGAAATTCTCTGGTAACACTGAATGGGCCCCGTTATGTCTCTGGGGTGTCCCATCCAGGGCGCATGCCTGGGTGAGAATACGGAGATCCTGTAATGCCCAGTTGTCAGAATCTTTCTCTTGGCCTCGCTGATGTAGTCCAGGGGAAAGCAGAGAGCGATACGTCTGGCATCAGTTTGGCTGCAGGAGCTGCCAGAAGGACGTCAAATTGGGCGTCAAACTGCCTTAAGGAGGTCCACTCCCTGTTTTTGGAATCAGTGTTGTCTTTCTCCTAGACTAACTGCCTTCCCATGGCTAGAGAGCCCAATCTGCCCTGCTATTTTACCCACAGCTGGGAGGGGGGGAGGGATTCATTCAGTAATCAGCTTCGACCGGAGTTTGAACTCGGTTCGCCGATTCCATTGTCCGCGCCGTTACCGACTACGCCAATCATATCTCCCGTGGTAACAAAAAAGAAATCAATAGTCCGGACAACTCTTTGGAGTGATAATGACTCATCTCAAAATGACAGAAATATTTTCTGTTGCGCACACTCACTCTCGAATTCATGGGCAACCATTTCTTTGACAAATTGACTTTGACAAATTGACTTCTGCTGCACACCTACTGGCGTTCCCTCGTGGGCGAAGATGTTTTAAGGTGTCTTCATCGTATTGCTGTTAATATTTCCATTTTTCATGACTATGACTTCCGAGGTTTGAAATGAATCTTTGATCACAGAATCGACACTGACGCGATGAGGAGATGATCCTTGTCCTGGACTCTTTCCTTTCTTGTGATTCTGTTTTTCCTCAGCTTGTTGATGTCGAATGAGTTCTGCAGTTCTTATGGTCTTCAGCTACATTTTCCCAATTGTTAGATTGGATGTTGAATACGATCATAGTTTACTTGATAGAGTCACGGAAGCGTTTCTTAAGTTTACCTGTTCATCTTTAAGTTCAGAATACATTTTGTGGAAGGGTGGGCCATGGGCTAAGGAAGAATTGATTAAATTTGGGGGAATTTTGTTACCTGCAGTTACCTGCCCTGCATTGTAACTATGAGTCCACACCATATCTCCAAAAGTTTTCAATGAAATTATTATTATTAGAAGGGTAGGCAGTGGAGCAAGGAAGAATTGGTTGAATTCTTGGGCGGATCTAGTAATTATTTTTTCAATTGAGAGATATTTTTCATTTTGTCATGCATTGATGTATATACTAATGTTTGTCCACACAATATCTACAAAAGTCTTCAATGAATTTAAATGACGTTTTGTGAAAGGGTGGCCCATGGGCTAAGGAAGAATTGATCAAATTTGGGGGCGCATCCAGGAATTCTTTACACTTATCTCCTTTGTATCGTAGTTATATATGAACTGATTATCATTCATTTTTTAGTGACATTAGCCTTGGCAGTGGTGTGTGCTCTCTGAGTGCTTTTTAGTTATTTGTGATATAGTGGCTGTTACTCAGGATCGATCGCAGTTTTTCCTTGATGAAATCTCTCAAGTCGACCTATTTGATGTTGATATGTTGTCCAAGTCTCACACGTACAGTAAGTGCAAAAAGTATCCGAAAGATTTCAAAAAGTTCATTTTAACATCCTTAAACAGCTTCAAAATTGACAGATTTTGGACCAGAACACAAAAATCGAAAGAATATTGAAACAAGATTGAACATTGAAAAGTTATGTACAAAAATCAGAAATCTTTGGTACAAATTCTGACAATTTTGAAGGTGTATAAGTATGATAAAAAAGCTTTTTGAAATGTATCGGGTATTTGTTCCCCTAACATATGGGCAACAATACCTGCACTCTTCAACATACGTTGAGGAATTGATATCCAACCTGATACATTTAGCAAAGTTGCTAGCCGTGTTGCAGGACACATGAGTCAATGATGGTGTCCCCATTTCCTTACAGGGCTTAAAACGTTCAACTGCTGTTTACCCATAGCTGGAGGGGGGAGTGGATTCATGCCTTTCCGAAAGGAATTAGAGCGAAGAAGGAGGGTCTCTGCAACCAATGCATCCTCCCGATAGTCACCTATGGAGCTGAAACATGGGACCTAACCAAAAGATTGCCCCTCAAACTAAGAACCATGCAACGGGCACAGCATCACGCGGAGATATCACAAGACAGCACAGTATATAAGAAAACAAACATTGGTCAGAGATATCATAAAAAAACATTAGAAAACTCAAATGGCAATGGCTTGATCGTATTGCAAGAATGTCAGACAACCGCTGGAAATCACGACGTACAACGAGGATACCCAGAGATCATATGCGAAACTGTGGCCGGCAAAAAATAAGATGGAGTGACGAACCAGACAAGATCCGCGACGCCCATGAATAGAGAGGTCTGGCGAATCTTGGGGAAGGTCTATGTCCAACGACGGACGCTAAAGGAATGATGATGAACATGAACCGCCAACTGTCCCGGTGGGAGTTTGAACCGCTAGGCTAGTCTTGCAAATCTTTGAAATTTATCCCACAGATACGCCAGGGATTATTTGATTCTAATAAATAAATACATTTATACAAAAAAATAAATATCTTTATAATTTGTAATTTATTATATACACAATACAAAAGTAGCAATAATCATCTTCAGTCGGAATAGAAGTTGGTGTGGGGTTTGACCCTGCAGCAACCAAGCTTGTCTTTTTTCTTTCTTCCTCTTGTTTTGGTTTTCTTCCTTTTTTCTTTCTTTTTCTCCTTCTGCCATTCTTCCCTTCCCCTCTCTCTTTTCTCTTTCTCTCTCTCCTTTATTTCCTTCATTCCCTTCTTCCCTTCACCCCCCTCTCTCTGTTCTTTCCTTCTTTTCTGCCTTTCTATCTTTTTCTTTTCTCCTCTTTTTTCCTTTTTTTTCTCTTTTTTTCTCTTTTTTCTCTTTTTTCATTTTCTCTTTCCCCCCTAACCCATTCAGAACGCGTATGCGCGCAACCCCTCCCCCATACATTACACATGTTCCTACAGATTATTGCGTAGACTCTTTTTATATCGGAAGCGCTAACACGATCTGCCGCCTCCCCCTACGCCCGCTCCACTTTATCCTGACCCCCATCGACCCACACACCCTCGGCGATGCCACTACCATCATACCATCATCCTCAGTAGCAGAAACAGCCACAAACAGCTGAGGAATACCATCGCCGTGCCAGCAGCAGAATCACAGCCTGTTGAGGAGGAAGTTTACAAATTCTTTAAAGTTTTGCGAAGATGCGATGCGATGCGATGGCAGTGGCGATGGACCCCGGCTGTGGCGAGCATTGAAAAAAGAAACGCTGGCCAGAAGCGTTGCATTTCGAGGAATCTTCGGTGAGGACAAAACAATGAGGAACAAGGATTGGAATTCCTCCTTAACATCATTCAGTTTTGACTAGTATTTATTGTCAAACTCCAGTCCATTGGAGTTGACTTTATTTCCCCCCGTAACAAAAACAACAAGAGCAATCCTCACCTAATTCAGTGTTCATGTCAAGTTAAGCCAAACCGATATATAAAATTAACGTTTCCCTACCGTGATTTGAAATCAGGACCAAGTGATTGCTAGGCGGCTGGCTTACGAACTGAGCTAAACTGAAACGGCTCATTTATTTATGAATTTATTTATGTATTATATATACAATACAAAAATTACTATTCATCTTCAGTCGTAATAAAAGTAGGAGTGGAGTTTGAACCTTAGCAGCTCCGCTTGTTTCGTCTTAATTTTAGTTGCTTTTCATAGCAACCACTGAGAGACCGTCATTCTACGACCATTAGTGAACAGCTCGAATAGGAAATAAAGGATTAGCCCTCTCTTGTTACAGACAAAAAAGATGAAAAGTATTTAACGAAGAAAAAGAGAAAACATATTGAAAATAATCCCCATTCATTTTTGTGGCCATTCTTGTCGAGACTTTTCAAAACTGCAGGCGATCACGTGTGACATTCGAGCGATTCATGAATGAAAGGTTTGTACGCATTGTTTACGTTTTTTTACGCTGTCTTTTTTGCTCTCCTTTTTCCATCTTTGGAAAAAGAAGCATTTTATATTGAAATAGCCTCGCTTTGAATCCGACATGCTCAGCATAATTTATGTCTGAATTTCTGAGATGAGGAATTATCATTATTATGTCCCGATTTACTCGCACTAGTGTCCTCATCTTGGTTGTTATAGTCACAATGTTTCGGCCGTTGTACCCTCTGCCCATCTTCAGGTGTCGGTCGCAGTTAGTAACCATCTGGTAATTTCGAACCGAACCCTTTATTCAATCCACGGGGGTAGATTGTTCTCATTCCACTGTCCATGCCCGGGGGTGGGGATATCGCGTATCAGTTGATTCTTCCTAGTTAATTCATCCTTGCGATGTCGCTTGTCTGTCTCTTCCACTGAACGAGAGTATATAACTTTTTTGGCACTACCTTACCAAAGGATTGAACTCACGGACACCAGGCAAGTTACTGGAACTATAACCAAAAATAAGGACACGAGTCCGAGCAAATCAGTGTAGAATGCACAGCATAGTTATGCACACTTTCATTGGTTCTGTCCTATTTTCTTCCGCGCGGCAAATATAACCAATTTTAAATTAAAAGTATTGAATTCTATATATCTTATAGTGTTAGAAGTCCTGCAGACGGGAGCCGGCAGACCCCCTTCATACACCTGGTCGATTTTGATTTTTAAAATGTATCTAATCAAAAAATCTACCACACTCACTAACTCTAATATACGGCAGGTGTCCATTGCATTTTCTCAAAAGATTGAAATTCCTGTGCTGTCATGCGCTAAAATGACGATTTATGAGAGATTACGGAAACAACAGACGTGATGATACTTTATTTGAAATAAAATGATATCATAAGCCAAATGTAAAAGAAATTCTGGGACACGGGCAGTCGCCTAGGGCGCCAAGTTCTAGGGAATGCCTGTCATGGGTCTAAGACAGTAGGACTTTCCAAATACAAATGGGAACACGGGAAAATGAATAAATTAAATAGAATAAAAACAGCCAAAATAAGAAAATTCCCTGGTGTGAAGTCAGATCATTCAGGAATATCTAACAGTTAAATAATGTCTAGGGCGCTAAAGTTCAGCTTGCCCTGGTAACCAGGAACCCTAAGGCCGAACCTGTCTGTCAGGTGTGTAACAAAACATTCAATGATTTTAATTGAATTACATTATATATTTGCTGCGTTTACCCTGCACTTTATCCAAATCCTTCTAAAATCCGACCAGTTTTAGTTTTAATCATTTCGAATTTCCTAATTTCCTTTATTTAAACCAGTTCTGTCAGTTTCAATGTTTTTTTTAAAATTGTTTTTTCGAATGTGGGAGTCCGGTGTTGCCAATTAAGATTTTTTCGAATTTGGGAATGAGTTGCAAATTCGAAAAATTGAAAAAAAAACAAGCAAACATCTAAATTGTTAACACTGATTTAAATCAGTGATTCTCACACTGGGGGCAGTTGGCTTCCTGGGGAGGAATTTCAAATCTATGGGGAGGAAATTTAGCAGAGGGGAGGGATTGGGGAGGAATAAATTGTATCAATAATTATCACTTTAAAAGTATAATGGTGAACAAATTACTAGATGACAATTCAAAATTGGGGAGAAATTGTGGAAATCTGGGATCGCAAGGGGAGGAATGTGACCTGGGATCCCAAGATTTTACTGGGATTTTACACCTGAAGAAGGCCGAAGAATGGATTGACCGAAACGTGTTTACAACACAAATAACAATCGTCCGAAGAAACATTTGAAAATAATAAGACAATAAGAAAAACAGCATGAAATCATGCAGTGCCAAAAAAACAACAAAAAAAGAAACAAACTCTAATGAAATCGCTACAAAACCAAAGCATGGCTTTTAGGGGCTCGTTTGGCGCTATGGCCACGATGCGGCTTTTAGGGAGCCCCTAAAAGCCGCGCTATGGCCACAATGCTGCTTTTAGGGGTCGTTTGGCGCTAAGGCCACAATGCGGCTTTTAGAGGCTCGTTTGGCGCTATGGCCACGATGTGGCGATCTTTAAGTTCTGGCACGAAACATCCCAGGCGATTGTAGGTAAATTATATAATAGGATGACGCGCGATCTCGTAGCGATCACAGTTGTTGTTAGGGCACTTGGTCAGTTACTTCTGTTGTTTCGATCACTACGTCTCGATCAGTAGGCTCCCCGGCCTTCCTAGTGTTGTCTGAAGTTCTGATGTAAAGAGTTGCCATGATTCGACGAATTATCCGGACTAGTATCCTCACCTTTGTTGTTTCGATCACAACGTTTCGGTCGATGGGATCCCGGTCCTTCCCCAGGTGTACATCGCATCCGGTATTGTTCAAAGTTTTTTTTTCTCTGACTTCTCTCTGATCAAGCGACAAGGATTCGTCTTAAAGGAAACAACAGAAGTAATGATGCTCGTTCGAATAATCCCTCGAATAATTATTGGAGTCTTAAAACGTTGTTACTATATTTTTTATGTTTGTTTTTTGATTTTTAAAAAGTAGTTCGGTGTTCTCATAAGTTTAGTTTAGCAAACACAGCAGAGTAAAAATGTTAAAAGAATTAAATTGTACTTGTTACTAAGTTGTGGATTACTTTATCTCTAAGCGTCGTGCAGACTCTGCCTGTCTGTCAGTCTGACTGACAGACAGACATATACACACGCAGTCATAAATAACAATGACGGCAAATGAGAATTAAAAATGCAGTCAACATTCGGGGAGGTGTGAATGGGTCACATTTCTTTTGGAGAGATTGTAGATTCAGCATTTCTTACGGCTTAAAATAATTGCTGGAATAATTTCAACATTCTATTCTGTAAAAATATAAAACCTGCAGAAAGCAGAAACTAATTTCGTATTTATTTACATTTGGTCATTTTACAGTTTGCGGGCGCGACAAATGTAAACTCATTGAAATTATACACACCTAATTTTTATGAAAATCCGATTTTATGCGGGGCGGCGG
>VCCN01005781.1:2201201-2215195 GCA_006491835.1 Architeuthis dux
ATGTCTCTATTCATACCAAATGTTTTCCAACCTATCGTTAAGACTCTAGCAATAATACCCGGCGTTTCCCGTGGGAAAAATAACTACAAATATAACAACAATGTTTTCCCTTGCATTAGACCCATGAAAAATAGAGAAAAAAAGATCCCCCTCGTTTTTCACCCCTAAAAGTGAAAGAAAAGTTCGCCCTCGATTTTGATACCAAAAGAAAAAAAAGTCCCCTCTAGATTTTGACCCCTAGAAGATTTTGAACCATGAAAACGACAAAACTTTGACCTCTAAAAGTGATCAAAAAGTTACCCTTCAAGTTTGACCCCGAAAAGACAGATCTAAAGTGACATATTCATGACATCACTGGCGTTTTCACTTCGCTGACACAAACTGGGGGTCTAGTGCAGCATTACAGTCATGTTGTAAATAGAACCAACCATCAAAAACTCTTAAAATGTCACAAATCAGCCCGGATTCTTTTTGCACACTCTAATCCGGCACATTTTAGGGGTAGCTTGAATCATTACATCTAGTTACAATGCCCCATCTGGGAGGAGAAGGCGAACAAATATAGGTATAGATAAATAGATAGAAAATTATTACAAATTCATCTTTGATACAGTTATATTAGAAAAAGTATCAACATAGGTTTCTTCAGTTTTCAAGTTGGTTGGCTGGCTATGTATGTATGTATCGCGCATATAGACCGCACCAATGGGGCTAGAGGGCTGAACGTTTAAACATTTACTTCTGATTATGTTTAGTAAAAACGTTTTTGTTTTTTTAAACCCCTCATTAGTGGGGGGTTCAATTTTCAATCTAAGTTTATGCTAAATTGTTATTTTTTGAAAATTCAGACTTTTTTTTAGTGATCACTGCCCAACGAAAGGCGAGAGAAATAACTTACTCATTGATCAAACCTTTTCCAATTTTTTAATTGATCACCCCCAACATGGCATACTGCCAAAAGACGTTGGTCACGTGACGGTTTCTATTGAATGACTATTGCTACTCTAACGAGTTCCATCCTCGCTGGATGCTACACGACCGAGGCCTTGTGTTAAACTAAGTTTAACTATATACCAAGTATATTCTTCTTCAGCATTTACAGTGTATACACAGCTTAGTTTGGCACAATGCCACAGAAGTGGGGCTATGTTTGGTTTATAAGAAAATTAGGGGTGTACTCATTAATGGGCGACACTGTAGCTTAATTTGTACAGCAATACCTTAACAGTACTACATGAAAACCCTCACTAATCAAAACCGTAGTAGTCAAGGTATTGCTGTACATCGATAAACTTTGAGTATAAGGAAAGTGCGAGTTGGCGTAACGGTCATCTGATCTGAAAACAGAATAAGGAAATAGGGTTCAGATTTTCGTTGAGACTGCTTGTATCAGTTTCACAGACCCTCAAAATGGGGATGATTATATGTTAGGCTGAATCGGTGGGCCAGGGATCTGGGGTGTTGGAGAGAGAGAGAGAGAGAGAGAGAGAGAGAGAGAGAGAGAGAGAGAGAGAGAGAGAGAGAGCAACAGGGTTGCACGCTGCCGCTATAACGGTTCGCTGCAAAACAAACGCTATTTTCGCTTTTTTTGTAAAAGCGAAAAAGTGGCGTAAATCGAACTTACGAGAAGCGGGGGATACCTGTACATGAATCGAACACCCCTGTACTCAGTCCCGTCCCCTGTAATCTTTAGCACAGTCTTGTCGCTGATACCATTGTGGTATTCACCTTCTGCGATCCGTTCACTCTTGAATTATATAAGCTCTCGGATATGTCATATTTCCTCCCATCTCCCTATGAGATCTTGTCTGGTCGAGCATCTTATAAAAAACAACGAGCCATGTTCTGCTTACTTCTGATGAGCATAAAATGAATCTTTTATTATTTACAACTATCCGAAACTCATTGACCTTGGGTACATCTCGGCCTAGAACTTTGATGGACTGACACCATAAAAACATCCATCCGTTTGATAAATTATTCTGTTCTAATATTAACCGATATTTCCTCTACTCTCGCTAATGGCTCTACTCAGCAGTCATACCCAATGTGCGAGGGGAGGAGGCAACATTCCCTCTAATCTTTAGCAGTCAGTGTTCGCAAAAATCGTATGTTGTGCAAATTTTGTTCCTTTAACAAATGTATGTGCGCACTGAATGCTTGCGCAAATGTGAACTTGAATTTATTTCAACTTAATCTCGTCACAACCTTTCTCTTTCTGCGATGGCTTACAAATTATGATTGCATTAGTTAAGATTTTATTCTATACTTTGAACTACTTTGTTCAGTTTGTTGTTCCATTAAATAAAACATTAATGATTATTTCTTATTTTTATGTCTTGTTGTCGAAGTAAATTAATAACAATAACACCCAGACATTCACAGATTATTATTAAAGTTGCAGGAAATACTTAAATCAGAACTCATTCAACCCATTCATTACTACATTATTTAGGTTAACTAACTTTTTGTGTGCAAATTAATTTCCTTTGTGCGCTGGTTGCAAAACGTTTATTAACGTGCTGAATGTCTGAGTTTTTAAACGGGCCTAACAAAGTCAGAAACGTGTTAATTTTGATTTAACAGTTCAAGAAAACTATTCTTTCATTAAATCAATAAATTGTCCATATTTTGAAGAACCAAAATAAATTTGCCCCGTTAGACATTTATCGGGTCTCGGACGCTCAAATATGTTTCTCGTGTAAATGAGTGGTAATTGCTTCTTCGCTTTACGCCATTTCGACTTAGGAAGGTTTATAACATGATTTACTTGAGTGGTGACAGAAAAATAACTTAGAAAGCACCCAGAGAGCACATACTACTGCCAACACCATCGTCAGTAGAAACTAAATGAAAATCAATTCACACAATAGATACGATGCAAGGGAGGTAACTATGAAAATAATTTCTGGATCCGCCTTAAAATTTAATCAGTTCTTCTTTAGTCCATGGACAAAATTTAATTGAAACTCATTGAGAACTTTTGGTGTGGATATGTAACTACAATAGAGGCGGGGAACATTCCTTGATTTAACCCCAAATCCAATCACTTCTTTCGTAGCACATTGCCCATACTTTCACCAAATTTGTCTAATTATACGCAAAATAAAATAATTATTTGAGATTATGCTTTGTTGCAACTTACTTAAGTGGAAGGAGGGAAAACTAGTAATCTTATTGACAAAAGTGTGGAATGACCTTGAAAAGGTTGGGAACCACTGGTGTAGACAAACGGAGAGACACGGGTGAATACATATACCCCTCCCAACGCAGAGGTAAACAAAGAAGACGAGAAAAGATCTCAGCGTTGGGCTCGAATCGGTTGCTTTGTTACCGAATGATTCAGCAGATTTCGTAAAATGTTGATGCGTGAGTCCTTTTGTTATTTACGACTCATTGCGCATGTCCAGACATGTATTCATTCAGATTTGATCAAAAACAAAACAAATGCTGTTATCGTCTTCAAATATCCCGTAACAATAAAATGTAAACGAGCCTTGTCGAACGGCGGACGACTTATAATAGATTCTTTACGCACGAAACGACACCTAACAATGAGAATTATTTTATTTCATACAAGATTTGATGTTTAACTAATCGACTGTCCGTCATTCAGGGCTTCATTGATTCTATGTTAATACTATCTTTTCAAGCTTAACGTAATGTTAAGGGTTTTTTTTATTGAACGTAATACCTGCAATAAGTGAGCTCAAAGAAATAGCAATATTATTAGAAACCCTGACTGGCTGGCATGCTGGCGATGTATGTATGTGTCACGCGTACAGGCCGCACCAATGAAGCTTATAGGTTTGAAAATTTAAACATTTACTCATTATTATGTCTAGAAAAAACGTTTTATTTATTTTTTTAAAATTCATCCCCAAATAAGTTTTTTTTTTTGGGGGGGGGGCAATTTACAATGTAAGTTTATGCTACATTGGTACGGCAGCGTGCACGCTTGGTTTTTTCCAGCTATTTCAGTGCTGGAGGTGCTGCACAGACCACCAGCGGCACTATCTTGGCTCACACAGTCAGAGTCCGATGGCAGGGGAAAATCCAAGGTACTGGGACATGGGATGGTAGACAGTCGTACCTCTGGGGCTCCCCTGAAGCTCCGAGATCCCTTGCTGGTTTAACCTAATGCCACAGGACACTCAGTTACCAGGGGTTGCCACGCGCGGAGGCACAGCGAGTGTCTACCTTATTTTTATTAGATGAAGCATTGTCAACCATTATTGATTTTTTTACTAGTATTTTCTTAATTTTAATTGCTTTTCATCGCAACAACTCAGACCGTCAATCTACGGTGGGTGAGTAAACAGTATAGATAGGAAATGAAGTATTCGCGACGCAAAGGGGATGCGAGTTCGAGTCTTACCAAGAGCGTATCCTTTATTTTCGATCCGTTGTGTTTAGTCGAGTCATTTTACTTTTTTACCCGCAAAAAAAAAATATTAACATTTCTTTAAAGACATCTTTTTGGGTGCCCTTAACATCGTGAGGCCCTGTGCAGCTGTGTGCAAGGTGGGGGTGGGGGGCAAGGATATTGAGGCTCTGTGCAGCTACACTAATTGCACTTCCTTAACTACGGCCCTGTGCGTGTGAGGAGGCTAAGATCATGGGGCCTTGTGCAGTTGCACTGTCTACACTGCCTTAAAAATGACAGGGGAATCCTAAAATCGTTGGGCCCTGTGCAGCTGGACTGTCTGCACTACCTTAAGGACGGCTCTGCTAATACCTGACTTTCTTGCGATGCCATTTTGTCTCTGGGGAATCCCCATTCTTCTCTTGTTGGCCAACATACGTCAGCAAAAAACAAAACAAAAACAAAACAAAACAGAAAAAAAGAAGTTAGCACTGAAGGTGTTTCGAGAGATTGTATACACAGTGGGAAAGAGTGGCCAGTTACCATGGCGACATACATGAAGGACTCTGAATCATTAAAGTTGTTAATCATTCATTTAGTCAATCAATCAAAGGAATTAATTAATCATTTCATTTCTACTTCCGATTCTTGTTCAATTAGGAATATCGTGACCTTGATTTGTTCATCGTTTTATGGCAAATAGTGGAGTAGTTAGAGATAGCTAGGGCCCTCCTCCAACATTTATTGAGATTAGATGAAAAAGGAAAATTTGCAATAAATAGACATGCAATATAATTGGTGAAAAACAACTCCAAAAGCTGAGTTATTATTTACTAGGGCAGTGCCCTTTCCAAAGGTGCATGTTTGGAAGGGGCCGGACGTAATGGTGTGTGGAGCAGCCTGTCATAATAGTCATGTAAAATAATTTTCCCTCCGTCGTACGAAACTACGGCTTGTAAGAATTTCGGTTACTTCTTTTAGTGTTGACAATTTAGATATTTTAGATCTAAATTTAGATCTTTAACCAATTTAGATATTTTAGATCTAAATTTAGATCTATAATTTTGGATAAAAAGATCTATAATCTGTCATTTTTTATTTATTTTTATTAGATATCTCGAGAAGCGTTGATTCAAAAAACTTCAAAGTCGATACGGCTCTACTATATATGGCGAATGTTAATTTCTTGCATTGTCGAGTAATCACGGTGCATTAGGTTTCTCGAGAACCGCTGACCCAAACGACGTCAAATTGGGGGCTCGGGGGTGTCTTCAATAGCCCCCCCCCCAACACTTTCCCTTAGTTACGCCTCTGATAGCAAAGTCGATTTTTTTCTCAACCGTCACGTGCGGATGTGTTATGGAGTTAGCAGCATGGAAAATAGGATCGGCGAATCGGATTCAAACTCCAGCTGAGACAATCTGCATTCACTAATGATCTTGGGAAAGGCATATGTCCATCTCTTCTCCCCACAAACCCCAGCTGAAAACCAACCCCTCATCCAGCGCCATGAGAGGCTGGAAATGTACAGAGTAAGAGCTGTGTTCCCGAAAAATACGGTTAACGAGGTTCTTGTGAAGCTTCGACGGGACTAGCTAGCCGGAAGCGAATTACAATAAACAATGTTCTGGTGAAGCTTCGACGGGACTAGCTAGCCGGAAGCGGATTACAATAAACAGCGTTCTGGTGAAGCTTCGACGGGACTAGCTAGCCGGAAGTGGATGAACGCTCACGTAAAGCAACCTTGCGACACCCTCGATAGTACAACTGGGTAAATTACTGTTGTCACACTCCAGTCCATTGGACTTTATCCTCTCCCCGTAACAAGAACAACAAGAGTATCCATTATCTTATGCCTCTGCTCTTCTCTCACCCTATGTATGTATCTTCCCACTCTCTCCCTTATCCCTTCCAATCTTCATTGCCAGTCCATGTTTTTCGTAAATGTTATACAAACATTAGTTTCATATGGGAAAATCTTCTTACCCTCAGTAAACTAATAAACCTTCTTTTCTCCCCTCTCACTTTCTCTCCTCCAATTAAACTACCTTTCTTCCTACCTAACTTGTTCCCCCTCTCCCTTCCTACCTAATTATCAAACTAGCTAACTTTATTTTCTGCCCCCTCTCTTCCTACTCACCCAGTAACCTACCTAACGTCCGTTTTTCTTCTCACTCTTCCTACCCTATTATCAAACTACCTAACCATTCCCTTTTGAACGCAGGTAGGAACAAACGGAATAGTATTATGGATAAGATTAAATTCAAATTTGAACTCCTTCTTGTTGTTTGTGTTGTTAACACCTATAAGTGTTGCTACCATTGGAGAGAAACAATTTCTGTTTATCACCATTACATACGGATAGTACACCTGAAGAAGAATGGATCGGCCGAAATGTCGTGTTAACACAAACAACAAGAAGGGTTGAATCGTCCGACAAACTCTTTGAATGTTAATGACCCTTCAGCTCAAAACTAGAGACAATGCCCTTGGGGAAGGCATGTATCCAACTCCTCTCCTCTTCCACGCGTCATGGGTCAGTTGGTTCTCAGTTCGTGTTGTTAATTCCATGTTTCGCATCCGTAAATCATAGCTGGTATTATGCAATGGTATAATTTACGCTTCAAGCACATTGGCAAGACGCTCTTCAATAAGTCTCTATTCATACTAAATAGTTCCCAGCCGATCGATATGCGTCGTTTTATTTCGCTTTCATGGTCTTTCTCTAGCTTTATTACATGTCCTAGGTAAACGTATTCGTCAACCTTTTCTAGAGCCTCGGCTCTATATTTATCGTCTTTTGGGGGAGTTTATCGTAGAACATTACTTTTGTCTTTGTTATGTTCATCTTTAAGCCTTCTTTTTTACTTTCCCTATTTAGATCAGTTAACATGTTTTGTAATTCTTCCGATGCATCTGACGTCATGGAAACGTCATCGGCGAATCTCAAGTGGTGTAAATATTCTCCATCTATGTTTATTCCCATTCCCTCCCAGTCAGTTTTCGAAAGATTCTTTCAAGGCTCGCTGTAAATAGTTTAGGTGATATTGTACCCCCTTGTTTTATTCCTTTCCCTATCTTCATCTTGAAACAAGATATGGATTTTTTTTTTCTTGTTTGCGAATAAGTTTTTTTTTCTTCGCTGGGTGGCAAGAATTAAGGAAATGTCCAAAGTTCGTAATATAGTTCTTCGAGTGCTTTCGACCGTCATCATTGTTAGGAAGGATAAACAATAAAAATTAATAAAAAGTTAAATCGACAAAAATTGCCCGTTATGTTTAATGAAACTTGCTTGAAAGAAGAATTGCTGCCAAAATATGCAACATATATATGGATATACATTGCGTTTTATATATGTGGGTTGTATAGTTATATTGAATTTCAAATATTCATTATTACATGTTTATTACATGTTTATTACATGTTTATACATTATTGCATGTGTATTATACATCAACGTTGAACAGTTTATGTTAACAAGTGTTGCTTAAAGCAATATAACTTGATTCTGTTTGTTGTAGATTATGTTGTTCCTCTTGTGGTGATAATCTCGGCTTTAAGGCAGGATTTAAACTCAAGTGTTTTCTTTTATAATCTCTACAGGGGAGATTTTGTGATTAAGTGTAGGCTTTTCGATCGTCTTTGGGCACACTTCGTGGGTGGGAGGCAGAAAAAGCCTATAGAGTCACCCCCCCCCTATTTGAAAGTAGAGCGTTCCTCCTATAAAAACCTTTCGTAAGCCGAAATGGTGTAAAGCGAAGAAGCAATTACCATTAATTTATATGGGAAACCTTTTTAGTGTTCCCATAGCTTGAAAATTGTTATTATGGTATGTTAGGCTGAGTAGTGGGAGTGTAAGAGATAGAGGAAGTATAGCGCTGTAGAGGTAGCGCGCACCTTCTACCTTTCTCCTACACCCCAATCTCCAGAACGCTCTACTTTCGGATAGCGGGGGAAACCTGTATTTGAATGAATCATTAATTAAAGATCTTAATTTCTATCGTTAAATAAATCTGTACGTGTTATAAACTGGGCTTTCCTTGTTCTGCTTGTTGACTATCTTGGCTCATACAGCCATGTGTCGACTTGCGTTTGGGTTACGTCGTGGTAGTATGGACGCTTCTCGATCTGGGCGTAAGTCGATGAATATAGGGTGAAGTGAAATATACGCACTCCACAACATAAGATACTAAGACACATACATATTTACCTAAACCTCTATATTGTACATACCTTTTCCTTGTCTTTCCGAAGAGAAAGGAACAAATTATTATGTTTCTTCCACGAAGTCATTAGCCCAACCTTTCCCTTCTCATCTTCCCTGTCTGGAGAACTTGAAACAAACCTGACGTACACACTGCGTTCTCTTTAGCAAGCTAACAATAAACAATAGCATGGCGGAAATTTTTGTCATTCGCAGTTGAGCCATGGAACTGCAACGACTGAAATTCCCGTCATCCGCAATCGATGGGTTTTAAGCTGTTATGGAGACGTATCTGCGATCGGACGTAACTCAGTCGGCCGTAAGTTCACGTATGACTGTATTTGCGTGTTTGCTGCGTGTACCTGCATGAATGCTCCCCCCTCTCTCTCTCTCTCTCTCTGTATAGGATGTGGGCTTTTTATGTCTATCTTTCATGATAATGTCGACTTGTATTTGTTCCGTGTTAAGGTGAGCGCACGTCTTCATCATCATCATCATCATCATCATCATCATCATCATCATCATCATCATCATCATCATCACCATCATCATCATCATCATCATCATCATCATCATCATCATCATCATCATCATCAGCAGCAGCAGCAGCCATTACAAGTCCACCGCTGGATAAAGGCCTTTCTCATCTCTTTCAATGACGACAGCGCCTGCGCCGAACTCTGCAGCGTCTTACCGGCAAACCTTTCTATAGCATCACTCCATATTGTGTCTGGTCTTTTCCTACTGCGTTTGCTGTCCCGTGGGCACCAATCAGTTAACCATTTGCTCCACCTGTTGTCATTTCTTCTTGCTAAGTGTTCAAGCCATCTCCATTTTTGTTGCTTAATTATTTGTATAATATGCTTCATTTGTGGGGGCAGGATCTCTCCTCTCCCACCTACTCCCCCGGGTGTGGGTATCTACAAATCCCTGTCTTCTCTCCTCCCCAACCACCTCCCCCGGGTGTGGGTATCTACAAATCCCTGTCTTCTCTCCTCCCCAACCACCTCCCCCGGGTGTGGGTATCTATTAATTCTTGTCTTTTCTCCACCCCCGGGTGCGGGTGTCCACTAATCCGTGTCTTCTCTCCTCCCCCGGGTGCGGGTGTCCACTAATCCGTGTCTTCTCTCCTCCCCCGGGCATGGGTGTCTATTAATCCTTGTCTTCTCTCCTAACCCACCACCATCCCCGGGTGTGGGTGTCCTCTAATCCTTGTCTTCTCCCCCCCGGGGTGTGGGTGTCCTCTAATCCGTGTATTCTCTCCTCCCCAGGGTGTGGGTGTCCACTAATCCGTGTATTCTCTCCTCCCCAATCGATGTTGTCCCTAACCAATGACACGCCCAACTATTAGCCGGAACCGAACAAAAACACGCAACATGATAAACAGATAAGTAAATTAGACAAATATGGTCGGATGAGCGCATTGTTCGGCCGAGGGGGGGGGGACACGAAGTGGGGTGGCTAGTTTATGAGGGTGAGAGAGTTGTAAACTGTCTCTGGTCGGCGAGCGGCGCTGGTAGCAACAAAACAATCTGCCTCTCTTTGTTTTACCACCAACAGCTTTCGAATTTTTTTGCTTTTTCTTCTTAAACACCTGACATTCTTACTGGTTAACTACATTTCTTTTCGTAATGGGGAAACGCTATGATTTTGGACACAATTTTAAGGTAAGTTTTTTTTTTTTAAACCAAGAACGGAGTATTATTTTATTTATTTTTGGGCGAGTGTTTATGATTTTTCCAGTGATATCTACAAGAAGGTTTCACATCGTAATCACACGTTAAAATGTTTCATTAGCTTTTTTATATCTTATTACGTTTATTATTAAATTTGACTAGTTTTTACCTTCATCTTCATTTTTAGTTGCTTTTTAAAAAATTACAACTCTGACTCGGGTCGTCACTCTACGACCCCGAGTAAACAGCGTGATCGGAGATAAAGAGTAAGCCTAAGGTGAGAATCGAACGCACACCCTTTATTGTTACAATACCTCATCCAAGAATAAGAATACATTAAAAATCGTATTACTTATCTCGATAAGAACAACGAATCAGTACTCGTAAAATCTCCTTCTCAACTCCCTCTCTCTTTCCAGTCCAAGTCTGGAGTTGATTTTGTTTTTCTACCGTAACAAGAACAACAAGAACAATCCTCACCAAATTCAGGGTAGTAAAACCAAACATTCACTTACCGTGATTGGTAGGCGGGTCTTTTAGCGACTGAGCTAAATTGACAAATCGTACATATCTACGAAAATTTATGTTAGAAATACGCAAAGCTTTATTTCATTCTAATAGATAAATGCATTTATAAAATCACGACCGAGTGATCTGTAGGCGAGCCGCCTACCGATCACTTGGACGTGATTTCAAATAACGGTAGGGAAATGTTAATTTTATAAATGCATTTATCTATTAGAATGAAATAAGCTCTTACCGACTGAGCCAAACTGACAAGCCTTACATATCTACGAAATGGATCTTATAGTTACGCAAGGTTCTGATTTCATTCTAATAAATAAATACATTTATACTAAAAAATGTATTTTTTATATTTGTTCTTTATTATATATACAATACAAAAGTTGCAGTAATCATCTTCAGTCGGAATAGAAGTAGGAGTGCAGTATGACCCAGCAGCAGCCAGGCGTGTATTGTCTATATTTACCCGACTTGACTGTGTATCTATCTATTTATCTATCTATCTATCTATCTATCTATCTATCTATCTATCTATCTATCTATCTATCTTAGTCTGTTCATATCTATCTATCTATCTATCTATCTATCTATCTATCTATCTATCTATCTATCTAGCTATCTAGCTATCTATCTGTCTAAAAATACATAGTTCAAATCCTTGATCTTTTATTGTATCCATAGGCCCCATTTAGGCCTTCTGCAGGAACTAGCTGAATGTTCTGCCTGCAGGGCAAGATTTAGTATATACTATAATCTTTATAAAGAGAAAATGTCTTTCTTTGATCTACCTATTTCATCATCATCATCATCATCATCATCATCATCATCCTTTTAGCGTCCTTCGTTGGACATAGACCTTCCCCAAGATTCGCTAGACCTTTCTATCATGGGCGTCGCGGAACCAATACTTTCTGAACTTGTTTAGTTCGTCACGCCATCTTATTTTTGCCGGCCACAGTTTCGCATATAATCTCTGGGATCAACGTTGTGAGTCGTGATGTCCAGCTGTTGTCTGACATTCTTGCAACATGACTATCCCATTGCCGTTTGAGTTTCTAATGGATTCTATGATATCTCTAATATACTGTGCTGTCTTGTGATCTCTCCATGTGATGTTGATTCTTTCCTGTACACGTTGCATATATTTCAGTTTGAGGGTCAACCATTTGGTTAAGCTCCATGGGTGACTATCGGGAGGATGCATTGGTTGTATACACCTCTTTTCTAGAACTAATGGGATTTTCTTGTTTTTGAAGGTTAAGCTTGCTCTAGCGAAAGCTTGCCAACCTAGAGTGGGTTTTCGCTTGATTTCTTCTTCTTTTGAGGATTTTATGGAGATTCACTGCCATAGTAGTGGTCTTCTTTCTTTAGCTCTGCGTTTTCGATTTAGATCGTTTTACATGACTTTCTTGCTTTCTTCATTCAGTTTGTCTATCATTATTTGGAGATCATGAAAGTTCTCGGCAAAAAGGAAGCTACTCGACCATTAACCATTTCCATTCGGTAAATCAACTTAAAGAGAAAGCAGCAGAATACAAAATGCCACTCGTTGTAGCATTTGTTGATTTCAAGAAGGCCTTCGACTCAGTGAAAATTCAAAAAGTTATTGATGATATCATACAACAAGATTAGGCCCCATATATGTTTGAGTTTTGCAACATATCTACCAGTAGTTCCTTTATCAGGCTACATAAAGACTCTGAGCCCTTTTTGCTCGATAAAGGGCGATAGCAGCTCACTCAAACTCTTGCCTCGAGATGATCTTCCGGAACTTAGATTGGGAAAATAGAGGAATCAAAATAGACGCCGAATACATAAGCAATCTCAGATCTACCTACTTATCTATATATCATGTAACTGGTTTTAAGGGGGGGGGGGTTAAACTACTGAAAACAACAATATAGAAAATTGTTCTTACAAATATTGTAACCGAAACTGCACAAGTCTCTGGTACGTCCCCATCTGTAGTTTGCTTCCTGCATATGGTCTCCTTACCTGAAATACAACCCAGATGCCATATAGAGAGTACAGGGGAAAGCCACCAACACCATTCCGAGGTTAGGAGATATATCTTAAACTGAAAGTTTAAAGCAACTTAATCTAGACACCCTTGAGTACAGAAGAAAACGTTCTGACCTAGTAGAGGTCTATAGAACCCGGAACAATGCACACAGAGTGGATACTGACGTTCATTGTTTAAAATGCCCTGATAAGAAAATGCTGACTTCATTTATCTGCAGTAAAATCAGAGGACACACCCATAAACTACAAATTCAGACCTCCACTGGTGTTAGAAACAATTTCTTTTCGGCAAGAGTAACAAACGCATGGAACAGCCTAAGTGAAAAGACGGTCACATCTGAGAATATCAATATGTTTTAAAATAATCTTTATTCTGATATCGGACATATCAAATTTAACTACCAATTCTCTTATTAGTTTAATCCCACCCCAACTAAACCGAAGCTGGCTTAATGACACAATTAACTGTTGTCAAAAAACCCATATCAAGTACATTCAAGTATATACAATCTTTTTCTGAATGTTTACACGTCTGGATCTGCCCTCCCTAGAGTGCCTTAAGACGAATGGTTTACAAGGACTTTTGGAGGATTGCCTTCCACTGCAACTCATCAGTGGTCCAATAACCGTTCAAATCGAGCTTCAGTAGACACGAAGATGAACAGATGAATTAGTCATAATAACAGCGCATCGGACGCAGTATAATAGTTGCACATTTAAAAAACAATTAAATATCCGTTGTGTCTACCGTTAGTATATACGGTAGTTGTGACAGGCCAGGGACGTGCCGGTGGCCGATCGGTTAGCAACGCGGAAAATGCACTCGGAGAGCCCAGTTCAAACTCCGACTGAGTCTGAGAATAGCACTAGTGAATCCGTCACCCCCCCCCCCACTATGGGTAAAATAGCGTATGGTGACTTCGGGTGCTTGTCACCTCTACGTCTATTTCGCATATCACACACCTCGAAGAGCTAGCCGAGACAGAGACACTTGTGATATGTGAAGCCCGGGCAGGGACGGCTGATGCCGTAGCCAGCGTAAGGTCACCACTACTACTACTGACTGGCCAGGTAATACGAGTGATGTATTTTTGGCTGACCTAAAACGAACACCATAGGGTGCCCTTGTTTTAGTCCCGACTGATCAGGTAATGAGAGCGATGTATTTTTGGCTGACCTAAAACGAACACCCTAGGATGCC
>VCCN01005781.1:2218165-2230181 GCA_006491835.1 Architeuthis dux
AGTAATGTGAATGATGTATTTTTGGCTGACCTAAAACGAACATCATTTCTATTATTTACTGATTTGGACGCGTGATTTGTTTTTATTGCGTCTGGCTGTAAATATTGCTAAACAACTGCGAAGCCGAATCTCCGGGGAGTTTGTTTGAAAAACGCATCCAGATCCCTGGATTGCTTAGTTACTTGAGAGTACTTCTTGAAATGATATATATTTCCCTCTGCTCTGTCATTGAAATAGATTAACGAACCTTATAGCAGGCTGAATTGTAAATCCGCTCGTTTTTGTTTTGTTAGAAGTAAAAGCTATGCATTTTTGGAAAGTTTAGAGTACGTACTTTCAAGAAAAATATGTGTGCAATTTCTTTTCTTATTCCCCCCCCCCCTTCATATTTGTACAACCGTTTTTACAAAATTATATCTTAGTCAGGTTCCGATTTGGGCAGTTATCCAGGGGGCAGTTGTCCTATGGGGGCTGTTGTTCTGATACCATTCCGATAATGTGACACACTGACATAAATCAGAGCGCTTAAGTGGCTAAAATGAGAGAGAAAAGGATGAAAGGGGTAAAAAAAAAAAAACGAAATAGGAATGCTGGTCGCCGAGGGCCGGTGACATGAAAACAATAGATATTTAATAACTGGGGAAAAGGCGGCATGAAGTCTTTTCTCAGTTTCTATGTTCTCAGCATGAACCCGCAAAAGTATTTCATTACTTCCTCCGATTCCTTATATGCAGCTAGCGCATGTTCTAGTTTAGACAATATAGGTATCCTCCTGTACCTACCACCACCCCAAACCCCGACAACTCATCCTAAGGGCTGTGATCAGATATTAATAATAATAATGAAGTTAAAAGACAACCAGACTGTCGAAAATCTCTGGATGTATCTCAAAATGAAATTACAGCTAGATTTCGGTACGTCGGATGCACTGTTTACGTCGTACCTAAACGAATCCATGGTACGAAATATTCTAATAAACTTCTTTTTCTGGCTTTTAACTACATTATTGTGTTAATATCTGATCAATACGTTTATATAGGTTTACCTTTTGGGGCCTTTGCATGACTTATTGTAGCATTATTATGCTGTGTTCAACTACCATATGTTGACAAATGTTGACAAATCCTGTCAAAAATTGTATAAACAACGTCGCAGACTTTGAACAGAGTCTGTTCTTTTTTCTTGTTTTTAAACTAATTCTAATTGTCGTTTGTTGTGTTTCAGAACAAGCCAGTGGCCACGGTCGCCCCCACAACCAACTTGCCGCAGTTAATTGAACCTGTACATTTGGTGAATGCTATAAACCATCAACAGAACATTAAAAATGAAAAATCCGAACAAAGCAACAATAATCTCCAATCCCAACTGCCCCACCTCCAAAACAACGGCCAACTCACAAGATCTCCGGCTTCGGCCGACTCAGAAAATAATTGCAATATTCATGTGAACGGCAAATGCCCGCAGGATCAGTATGGTAACCATTTGCCCCTCACCCCGTCCGGTAAGTGTCGTTCGATGAACACATTAATTTACATGGGGATGGAGGGTTACAGAATGGGGATGGAATATAAATGTATTTATTTATTAAAACGAATAAGCCCTTGTGTATTTGTTACATACATTTACGTCGATATGTAAGACCTGTCAGTTTGGTTCAGTCGGTAAGAAAATCGCCTACCGATCACTTCGTCGTGATTTCAAATCACGGTAGGAGAATGCTCATTTTATAAATGTTCTTATTTACACAGAAAAGCAAGGAAAACGCAAAATGCTCCGTAAAATATTTTATACGTCTGGTTAAATATGTTATTACTACGAATTCTTAGATTCATGGGTTTGAAGGATGGTTTGTAAATTAGTCTCGCCAGCTATTGTTAGTGAGCTATATCCCCGTTGCGAACTCTTCTACAGCGATTCTGTGAATAAGTTAATTACAGTAATTATCTATTCGGTTGTTACACATGGAATATCTTTGTTTACATCATGGAGAATAATGCATGTAAGTGGAAGATTCACTAACGGGATTGCATCTAATTTTGCAGATTCATTGTAAATAGAGATATCATTCATTCTGTTGTATATCCATCTTGGTCTGCGGGAGGAAAATCCTGAACTTGGAGAAAAAGGAAGACTCGACACTAGATATTTTTTATTTCATAAGATACATTGTGTCGGGGAGGAGAATGTAGAGTGGGAAAGAGATAATGAGAGCCGACAGACTGTTCCCAACAGGGGAACTGGCCTGGCGTCTTCCCAGGGCTGGGTGGTATGTCTCTCTGTGCTTGTCTCTCGGCGCGTCCTGTGTCTCTCTCTTCTTTTTTGGGGTTCGAACGCCCACGCTTGTTTTCCAGCAACCACCTGCAGGCAGGTCAATATCCTGCCTACGACCCATGAACACCCGGTGTGTCCGTTTCCGGTTCTGGACATCCTGTTTATCTTTCACCCCTGTGGGGGTCAAATCTGTGAACTCCGCTCACGGCCGCCTAACTATCCAACAATTCTTATTGCAGTTTCTTTTACCCCTAAATTAGTTAGACTAATTTTCAAGTACGATTTCAAATTGGGACATAATGTTGCTCAAGCTGCCGACAATGTCAACAAAGCATTTAGAGTGAACAGTGCGAACTGCTCAGCGTTTGTTCAATAGGCTTAGGTCTGGAAATATGCATACCAACAATAAACCTCGAGGGAGGCCCAAACCTGTTCTTAATGATGAAGGATTATCGACAGCACTCACCAACAACCCACGAACAATGGTTCGGGCATTTTTTAGACATAATGCTGCTCAAGCTACTGACAACATCAATATTTGAAGTGAATACTACTACAGTACAAACTGTTCAGCGTTGGTTCTATATGTTCATGTCCGTAATAAAAGGCATATTATCATTAAAGGATTGTTGGGAACAGATTATTGTTTCGAATGGGTTGTCAGATTTTGATTAAATATTTACTGTTTTTATTGCTCATATCACCCTTTATGTTTCTATTCAAAGAAACATTTCATATGTAACAACCTAATAATCTTCTACTTATTGCTTAATTTCTTAAAGGAACACCTGAGATAAGTATCTATTAGTTACACCTGAGATGAGTATCGACTAGAAACTGTCAACATAGTCAACATAGGTTTCTTCAGTTTTTAAGTGATTCTGCCTGGCTGGCTATGTATGTGTCACGCGTACAGGCCGTACCAATGGAGCTACAGGGCTGAAAATCTGAACCTTATTATGTCTAAAAAAAAAGTTTTGTTAACCCCCAAATTAGTTCAATTTACAATGTAGGTTTATGATAAACTGGTCCCTTAGTTTGTGTCCGGCAGTGTTCACGCTTGTTTTTTTTTTAAATTCGGACTTTTTAGTGATGGAAAAAGGCGAGAGAAGTAACCTATTCATTGCTCACACCTTTTCCAAATTTTTTAATTGATCACCCCCAACAAGGCATGCTGCCCAAAAGACGTTGGTCACGTGACGGTTTCTACCGACTGACTAACCAGACCTGTCTATTTTGATATTGTTTCTTTCAGACGCCCTTAATTTATACAAAGACCGACTCTCGGCCTACGAACACACAGAAATCAATGAATATCCGGAAGTATGGTATTTAGGATTGGATGCTAAAAAACTGGATGCCTTTCCCGGGAAATCAAGTAACAGTGGCTACGATGACGAGAATGGATCTTACCTTAAGGTACGCTCACTAACCCCCACCATTTTCCGAGAAGTCGACATTCGAGAAGAAAAAAACTTGTATAAAAGATAATTTTATCGTCAAAATCATTGTGTCATTAGTAAGAATAAAGATTGGAGATAAATCAAATATAAACTTTCTCTGAATAGACTCTATAGAACCGAACGTTCATTGGCTTTGTTCTTTCTATGAAAATCTGGGCTTTTTTCTTTCTATCAGAATTTGGGCTTTTTCTTTCTATCAAAATTTGGGCTTTTTCTTTCTATCAAAATTTGGGCTTTTTTCTTTCTATCAAAAACAAAAGTCTTATATTTAAATTATTAAACTGTGAACATAGGTTTCTTCAGTTTTGAAGTGATTCTGGTTGGATGGCTATCTATCTATCTATCTATCTATCTATCTATATATAAATAGATAGATGTAATACAGGAAGCACCAATGGAACTAGAGGACTGAAAATTTAAACATTTACTTCTTATTATGTCCCCCCCCCAAAAAAAAAACAAACCCAAACTGTTTTTAGGTCTGGGTTCAATTTACAATGTAAGTTTATGCTAATTGGTTCCTTAGTCTGGGTTAGTAGCGTTCACGATTGTTTTTTTTAAAATTCGGACTTTTTAGTGATGCAAAAAAGGCGAGAGAAGTAACTTATCCATTGATCACCCCCTTTTACATTTTTTAATTGATCTCCCCCAACACGGCATGCTGCCAATAGACTTTGGTCACGTGGCGGTTTCTGTCGAGTGACTAACAAGACCTGTTTAAATTTAAAATTTAAAAAGTCGTTTTGTTAAAATGTCGTTTCGATAAAAAGTCGTTTTGATAAAAAGGCGTCTCGACAAAAAGTTGTTTTGATAAAAAAAGTCATTTCGGTGAAACCGCGATCGATAAAAAGGTCGTGCGACGCTCAGTAAAGAGCCATAAATAACTGCGCGCACTTTTCATGCTTTATGGGTCGGTGGCGAAAATGAACACGGGGCATCTCACAAGTCACGTGGTTCGACAATGTCAACATTTTCGCGTACCTCTTGCTTGAATAAGCACCTAAATGAGGCTTGACCCCTTTTCCACATTGACTGGATTTGCAGTCTTTAATATAAGCATTCGTCCGAGACGATCCAATACTCCAAAACAATATGAATGCATACAAGGCCCGAATTTTAAAAATATTCATAGCTTGCGTTGTACGTCGGAAAGTCTCAATATTCACTCTATAATAAACTAGCTGAAGTACCCGTCTACGCCGGGTTAAATATTTAAGGAGTGAAAAAAGGACTAAAGCTTTCAGACTTGTAAAAAAGATTCCCATTCACCTTTGACCCCTTGGAGGGGGTAGGGAAGTCTCCCTTCACTTTGGTCCCTCAGTGGGGAAACAATTTCCCTCACTTTTGACCACATAAAGATGAATAAAAGGTTCACCTTCACTTTTGACCCCTTGAAGGAGGGAAAAAGTTCCCCATCAATTTTGACTCCTTAAAGAATTATAAATAAACATATTGAATAGGAAGATGTGTATATGTATATATGTATATTGAACGGAAAGTAAGGCACCACTTTAGCATTATAGTTACATTTTGAAAACCTTTTTAAAAAATTGTTTTACTTTATAACTTTTCTCTAGGTCCACTGAGTATGCATGCCAATTTGTTTGGGCTGTGCCCATGTTTAGTGTGACCTACAGACATACAGACAGACGGTGTAACACCTCCCAATTATATTTACAAATTCATTTGATTGGAGGTGACCGTGCCGATTCACTTTTTGAAGGATCGATACCCTTTACTTTCATTTTTCAGATTATGGGTGACCACATTGCCTACAGATATGAAATCATCGAAGTTTTGGGAAAAGGATCCTTTGGCCAAGTTGTCAAGGCATTTGACCATCGGACAAATGAGGAAATTGCCATAAAAATCATCCGAAATAAAAAAAGGTAAGTTCTGCGTTACGACAAAAATTTGATTTACAGTGGAAATGGGGGGGGGGTCAGGCCGTAGCCGTCTTATTGCATGGGCACACTGGGAAGTTGCCTGGGGGCACCATGATATAGGGACCCACAAATTTAATTTGAAAAATAAAAATAAAGTTCATATTATTAAATAGCAAAGAAAACCATTTCTGAACCTATATTTACATTCATGTTTAACTTAGTTCTTGACTCTTTATTAAATCCATGTAGCGTATCTCCTCATGTATAATCCGCATTTTCCCCAAAAAATGTTGAGCTAAAAAATCCAGGTGCGTATTATTTCTGGAAACATAATTGTTATACATATTTGTATAGATAATTGTGCACACGGAGTAATTCATTTTTCATTCGAAATTGAAGCTCAATCGGGGTGTGTGGGGTGGATTATCTATGGTACCGGATTATACATGGTGAAATACGGTATTAAATCAATGTTGGCACAACGGTCCGCGGGCCAAATCCAGTACATTGCTTTTCCGGGGAGCCTCAATTGTTTTTATAAGATGGCCCTAGGTCATGCAAAGTTTGTTGCGGTTGGGAACTTTTCTGGAATTTATCTGGAATTGAACACCAACAGATGAGAGCGAAATTCGGAAGATACTTGGATGGATGCATTAATGAAGCTTTAACAACGTTACGAAAAGTCATGCGTAGATGAGAGTCCATCTGGAAGATGATTTAAAAGTTAATCTGGTCCTCTCACTTTCAAGGGCGACGGGATTTGAAAGTTGGAACCATATATTCATTAAATGATAATGGTACAATACAATTGTTTTATGTAACCTCACAATGTTTTCATATAAAAAGTCTGTATTATTATTCGCTGGTGCACTCTCCATCGTGTCGCCGTGGATCCAGGTCATGCATTTCCATCGACGGTCAAGTGCACCATCTGACATCTGGATCATACAGTGAGTCGTTCTTTCTTACACTACAAATGGCGGCGAGTGGAATCCCTATCGTATAAGAGAGTTGCTATATATGGTATATTCCGGTGGTGGTGGTGGGCATCTTCAATTTTAATGTATTTTAGTACCCGTTCCATAGGTTCATGTTTGGAAGGGATTGGACTTTATGGTGTGTGGAACAGTCTGTCATAATTGTCATGTAAAATAATTTTCCGTCTGTCGCACGAAACTACGGCTTAGAAGTATTTCAATTACTTTCAGTGTTGCCAATTTAAATATTTTATATCTATGTTTAGATAATTCAGTGTTGTCAATTTAGATATATCTAAAATGAGATAATTCTAAAGTTTTATTTAAAATTAGATTTCTCGAGAACCGCTGATCCAAAACACTTCAAACGTGACACGGCATTGCCATGTGTGCTGACTAATATATCTGGCGAATGTCACACAGACAGACTGGGATTTCTTCAATTTTAGTTAGATGCCTTTTCTGTTGTGTTGTTACACTATTTATTTTTCATCGATGACCAAGATCTGTTGTTTCTTCTTCTGCTGCAGATTTCACCAACAAGCTCACGTGGAAGTGAAGATCCTGGAAGCTTTACTGAAGAGAGATAAGGATAATCGTCACAATCTCATTCACATTGGAGATCATTTTATTTTTCGTAACCATTTGTGCATTACTTTTGAATTAATGGGGTGAGTACCGTTCCGACTCCACTGTCAATGACACTATCACGTACATTAAACTAGTTACACACATGGACATTCCACGGGTTTAAAAATAAAGGCTTCTCTCCGTAGTGGAATGAAACAAGTTTCTTGTGTCGTTGTCGTAGAAGAAGGTTGCGTGAAGGTTGTTCGCCGATTCCATGTTTAGACAAGATATTTTTTTACTTTTTTTTAATAGATGTATGAGCATTTATAGTACCGACTGCTGCCACTGACTGGCTAACTGACATGCTATTGACTGACTGACTGACTGGCTGACATACCGAAAAACTCCCACGATCTCTCTTCATCCCACTTCTTCTATATATGTCTGAAAGTGCAAGGGAGAGAACTCGCGCATCTATGGTCTGACTTTCAGCTATAGTAAATGGCTATAAGTATGCGTCACAAATCTGCATACATATATTAATAGACGTCTGTTTCCAACGGAAGAAGGCTCAATACGTCAGTAGAGCGAATATTGTAGAGAAATATTTTATTGGTTCATAACAACCTGTACAGTTGGTTTCACGAGAAACCGATCATCAGATGAATCAGGTTCATCTGATGATGATCGATTTCTCGTGAAACCAACTATACAGGTTGTTATGAACCAATAACATATTTTTCTACTATAATTCCAACGGTCACCACAAAGACATGACAGGGGAAGGCATATATATACCCAAGTTGGATGCGGTATCAAGCCAGGCTGCATAGAGAAATCTTTATCACCCCCACCCCTGCTTCTCTAAGGACCACTGGAAATGGTCGGATGACCTAAGCAGCTATGAGAAGGAACAAATTCCAGTAGTCACCCCAAAAACATCACAGGGGAGAGCATATATATGCCCATGTTGTGTAGTTATAACAAACCAGTTTGAAAAATCGTCGTCTCGTTCCGTGTTCTTTCTTTCATAAGATATATATATATATATATATATATATGCCAGTTCCTTTCGTTGCTTTCTAAATAGAATAACAAAGATTTTGAAAGAAATTGAAGAGCCTAAACCACGAGTACACACCTTCGATAGCATAGTCTTACCATCGATGTTGTACGGCTGCGAAACATTGTCGTTGACAAAAAAAGGCCTAGCCGTCACCCAAAGAGCAATGGAATGATATATCGTCCCGTGGGCATATAAAGACGCCGATCTCGAAAATCGATTGCAAAAGCTAAGATGGGCCGACCACGTAATGCTGTTCATAGGTTGCTTCAACACTTTATCGTCTGCCACAGAACGTGAGGGCAGACTTGCTGATATCAGCTGAGAAACTACCTTGCTTATCGGACTTTATCAACGTCCCAAAAATAGAAATCTGACAGATCAAGAGTTCGAGCCCTAGATTAGTCGTGAGGTTCTGGTTGAGGGTCTTGCAATCTTAATTTAATTTGAAGGAAACCGAGGCCAAAATAAATAAATAAAAGTAGTTTGTATTGACTTGTCTTTTATGCTAGCATGATGTGAGCAGTTAATTTACAGTCCAAATGACTGTTTAAAATGCAAATAATGTTTTAAATATTTTGTGATATTAAACAGGTTTTAAATCTTAAGTATTAAAGCTCGACTAGACATTATGACGAGTAAGTAGGTATGAACAATATGAACAAAAATGAAAAAAGATTTAAAGCGTGTAAGCGACACCTGATTTAAAAACTTCTATTGTAGCCAATGCAGTACACATATATTTGAGTGGGGAAATATGCACGATTAAAATGCACGACAGCTGCGCCGTGCAAGTAAAAAGGCGTGTTGTCGTTTGCAGCTCCCATAATTTGAAATAGCGGTCAATTTATATAAACAAAAAAACAGAATAAAATATATAAAAAACACAGCCGGTAAATATGTTTTCATCATTTCGCTATATTTAGTTATTCACCCTTGTTATAATATGTTTATATAAGTTTCAGTCGAACCATGACATAGAAAGAATAAAAAATATACATTTAAAAAATATAGGAATAAATCGACAAAAATGATGAAAAGATTTTTTTTTAAATATTGAGTGAAAAACTTTTTTCACAAATCAAAAGTCTGAATTATAATTAAGCGAATAAAACTAAAAAATTGCCGTAAAAAATTTATTTTACTTAATTTTCCTGTTTTTTTTAATCCCAAAGTAACAGTTCTGTTCCAGCAGTTCCTGGATATTATTCTAAAAAAGCTAAACATAATTAGTATCTGTAAAATGTGTAAAATGTGTAAAAATCAACGAAAGCATGATTATATAAAATAGATAAATCATCAAATTGATAAAAGGTAGGGAAGGAATCATATGAAAGAAAGATTATTTTTCTCCGAAATTTGTAGAGGAAAATTATTTTTTTAGCAATTCATCCTTAAATAAGTATCGAAAATTTTATTAAAATCGAATAATATGCTGATTTTGCAGATTCTTTATATTTCTCACGTGTCGATTTCACGCTGAAATTTTCGACCATTTTGTTGAATAAGGGAATACATTTTGACTTCTGATAACACATGAAAAATACGAGAACATACATAAACTTTATTAAATAAAACATTTAAAACAAATCCACTTTTTACTAAGTCTTGTCTAAAAAAGATTACTGTATATGCCAGACAATGCCGGTAGCCGTAGCTAGCCGCCCCCAACTCGGGGGGCTTCCACAGGAACTAGCAGAAAACCACCCGATAGGGCGGGTATTTTATTGCTGTAAAATCTCTTTAATTGGACGTTTATGGATTAAAACAATGACAGACAAAATAATCCAGCTGAACTTTTGAAAGAAAAGTAAAAAAAGATGAGTGGAAAAGTTGCTGCAAACAGAGCATAAGTTTATCTTGTCTCGGCTTGCAACCCGAAGTGGCGTTACTTATTTCACCATTCTCTTACCTGATATCCACAAGCGGTCACCCATCTAAGTACTAACTAAGCCCGACGTTGCTTAACCTCGTTGATCGCACTAGAACCGGCGTATCCAACGTGATTAAACAAACAAATGAATAAATGAAACAATTAATCAAAGAATATAAACTAGGTCAGTCTCTGTTTCAAGTCTTTGATTTGACGGGTCCAAAATACGGTAGCCATTTTCAAATGGTTAATATTGGCTAGAAAATGTAACCAACTTGAGCCATTTTTAAGCCCGTCAGACCAAAGATAGACATGTAGAACTAATAAGACAGCGGATAATCAATCTAAAACCACACCTTTACAATAAGGTTTATTTTTAGAACAAGAAAAAGAAATCTGTTCAAAACCTGCGACGTTGTTTATACAATTTTTTACAGCATTTGTCAACATTTGTCAACATTTGTTTATGTAATAGAACTATTTGTTTCCAGTTGATTTTTAAGTTAAGTTAATCTCCGTTAAAACGTCCGACACAAAAATAAATAATCATTACATCAAAAATAAAACGAAAACTATTGTCTGAAATGAAATATAATTCATTGGCAAATGAAAACATTATAAATATGTATATATGAAGCGCATACATTATAAACTCTATATAGTCTGTTTTCTTTCTTTTTTTCTTTCTTGTGCTTTCTATTTTTTCTATTTCAAGAATTGATTTAAAAAAAGAATTATATGACGTAATTTGACATAAAAAAGAACAAAAACATTTTCCCTTTTCCCCGCCCACTCTCTCTATCCTTATTTTCTCATGAACGCTATTAACCGATTCAAATTTGGTCTGAACGAAAAACCTTTTGGCTTTCAGTTACAGTTAGACACTACAAATACGTAAACTTTCATACAATTGTATCTAACCTTATTAGTTCTAATCTAAATCAGAAATGTTTTTTTTTTTATTTCATTTCATTTTCAGAATGAATCTTTATCAACTGATTAAAAGAAATAATTTCCAAGGTTTCAGTGTCGGACTGATCCGAAAGTTTGCCGTGGCGCTTCTTCACTGTCTGAAGCTGTTGTATAAAGAGAAGATAATCCACTGCGATCTCAAACCAGTAAGTTGAAAAACAACCACCAAGAGACATAAAAGCGATACAAAATTTTGGGGCGGATCAAGGATTTTGTTTTGATCGAGAGATTTTTCATATATTTGTATATATTCACTGATGTTTGTCCACACAATTTCCCCAAAAGTTCTCTATGAATGTCAATGGCATTTTGTGCAGAATTGATCAAATTTTGAGGCGGATCCAGGATGTGTTTTGTGGGCAGGGAAAGAAGCTAATGCTTAAATTTAAATCTGGCCTCTATTTTCAATGTCCTCTTACCAAGTCGGCAAGTCCACGTTTTGTAGAATGATGGATATCGAGCTTGTCTCGTAGGCCATTGCAAGGGGGTGCTTTTCTATTGCGGCCTTGAGTCAGACTAGGCGAAGCTCAGCACAGTTAATATCTGCTAAATGAGAGCCGAACTCAATATTATAAACATACGGCTCAAGAACGCTCTTTGGGTCGTTTTCGTTAGCCCCACCAGAAGCTAACGTCCACAATTTTAAAGTACGGAAGGCTAAAATAGAACCCCTAACCCTAAACCTAGGGTTATAAACGAAATAAACTTAACATATCATTCCCAGTGGTTATGACAATTTTAGTCTGGTGGGGACTAACACAAAAGATTAACAAAAAAGACCCCCAAATGCTATGTCCCATATTGTTATTTTCCCCTTTCAAATCTTTGACAGCAAAGCTGCACAAATCTGACAGCTTAGAACCCAACTAAAATGATCTACAATTTACATTGAATCTGCAAAAAAATGCAATTCCATTAGTATATCTATCACTTTTAGCATT
>VCCN01005793.1:455-18643 GCA_006491835.1 Architeuthis dux
ACAAGTGAACTCATATATTACATTAGTTTGGGTTATAGTTGAATTTTTTTTGTAGGGAGGGTTTGTTGAGCATGACGAGGTTTGAGGTTTTTCTGTTTTTTATAATAGATAATTAATAGTATATGATTCTCTGTGTGTATTGACGTATTGTGTGTTTTAATGTAGACTCGTCTTGCTTTTAGTTTTGGTGCATCTGGTTACAGTAAAATACGGTGATGGTTTTGTTTTTATTGTTGTTGTTATTTGTGTTATTGTGAAGTTTATTCAATGCTAATTTGATTTGGTTGTCAATGACAACGACATCAACAATCGAATCGTTCCGATATATTGTTTGGACGTTATTTATATAATTTGAATCTGAACATACGTTCTCTTGTGTGTAGAAAAATTAACCAAAAAGATGAAAAGGTTTTCCTTGTATGTCGTATTCAATCAAACTTGCATTAATGAAGGATTATTGCCCAAATACACAATATATATAAAATTCTATAATTCTAACCCCATTTAAAGACTCATTTCAGTGTAAGCCAGTACCAACAGACAAACCCCAAAATGGAATGCCAGAAAGTGGAAAGAATACAAAGACAAAAAGATTTTTTCAAAGTAGATATTAAAATAATGTGCTTTATTTAAAGTATGGCAAGAAATGACTGCTGAAGATTAAAAACAAAGGGTTGGCATCAGTGGCCTATTTTCCAGCAGAGGTGATGGACATAATGGACTTATACTGAAAAGAAAATAACATTAAATTCTGTAGTTTTATGTAACATACTCCAAAAGTTGGCTAATAGAAATATTTGTTGTAATTTAAGTAATCTGGGTTACAGAATTATTTTCTTTCCACTCAATACTTACTTACATTAGAAAATTAATTAACTCTTAATTTCATATAAGTATATTAAGATGTTAAGAATACGGGAATAACTACTGATCAAAGTTACCTCCTTCCAACTCCGGATTAATTTTTTCATTTATTTTTTACTCCGTCTGACATAATAAGTTTAACAAATTTTGTTTCCTTCACAGAAGAACTCCACTGTCAATTAGGAAAGGTATCAAGCGGTTTATGACATTAGGAGTTAAAGAATGAATATGCTTTGGGATACAATCAAATAACAAAGGCTAAATTTTAAAAGTTTTTAAAGCATGCATTGATATGATTGCCGATATGGCTTCCTGCACAACTGGGATGTTTAAATGCAGCAGTGAAAGGTTTGGTAGTTAACAAATGGATAAGGCTTAATAAGGCTGATGTTGGATGTTTCTTTAACAGCCAAAATTTGTTTTGTTATGAGATTCAATGAATCTAATCCGACATAAATGGTTGAGTCAGTCTTATTATAAGCACTGATTGGATGGTATGAATAGCAGAGAAAAATTTCAGATGTGGTTAATGAAAATGTCACAAAAGCAATATTTTAAAATAAATATCAGTAACATTTAGTAGACATATCTTAAAAGGATAAAATTAGAAAAGCACGTTAATTATTAAAATGGATTTATTGAATAGAAATGATATAAAAATTGCTGTATTTCAAAGAAAGCTTTAAAAGGCAAAAATATCCTTTGTTTTCTCAAGGTTTGAATCCTCTGAGGTAGAAAGGGAAGAAAATCAATTGAAAGATTTTGCTGCAATAACACAAATAACACAATTTTGTTCCTGGATAGTGGGTGTTATTTTCTAATGGCTTATGTGTAAAAAGCATAGAAAATGGCTATTATTCCCCCTCAAACTTTTGTGACCAGGACAGTGATATTCATATGTTGCTGTTTCTTACTTTATGTGATTAAGAAATGTGCAAATTCACCCATTGTCCAATTGGAAATAAGTAGATTCCAAAGTATCACTGTCCTGATCACAAAAGCAAAGTTTGAAGGGAATAATAGCCATTTTCTATACTTTTTAGACATAAGAAATTAGAAAATAACACTTATTACCCAGAAACAAAATAAAAGCATAAAGTTGTTACACAGTGTAATAAATTAACCTAATGTCATATGGCAGTGATAGAAATATGACTGTTCAGTTTTATTAAACTAATTTTTTTTATATCTGGATTGCTTACAATGGACTGAGCCATCCAAAAAGAAAAATCTGAAATATGTGTTGTTAAATACCATATTTGCCAAGCTTTAAGATGCAGGGCTTACAAGCGTATTTGGGCTCACTGCAACTTATCAAAACCCCATAGCTGTCTATTTAAAGCTTCAGTAGAAGACAGGGCTCTAGTCATAATACCAGTGCATTGAACACAGTGTAATATTTGCAGAGTTTGTTTGTTTTTTTTAAATTTAAATGTGTATCTTGTATGCCATCAAATACAGTATTATCTTTACTGAGCAGAAGTTCATTTGTTACTAAGCAACAGAAGCTATAAATTCTTCCGAAGAACAAATCTTCCTATCTGCTATCTAATAATACAAACTAGATTTTAATTTATTCCCTCTTTAAAATTAAATACAAATGTAGGACTTATTTGGAGAATCTTAAAAATTCTCACTTTTTGAAAATGGCTGACATTAAAAAATAATAAAAAGCAACATTTTTCTGATGAGAAAAAAATGATCAAGTGGTACTTAGTTTTTCTTCAAAGATTTATTAATAATGAAAATGGCTTCTCTGTGCAGATTTATTAATGCAGAAGAGAGTGAAAAACTTGAGCTTCAAATATTCCTTACTTTTGTTTAGAAAAATTCAGTTGACAAAAAAAAACAAAAAAAACCTTAAGACAAAGATGTAGACAAATCTTATAAACTTTAAAACATGCACATTTCTAAGCTTATACATGTTTGCAAAATAATAGCATAGCCAATAGAATAAAGATATCAACATGTTTATGTAATACCAGTACTTTTCTAATCAACATAAATCGCCATTACTAACTACTGTATATTTTTTAATATAAGTCAAGTTTTTTTACCTAAAAAGTAGCCTAAAATTAACACCTCAACTTTAGTCAAGTTAGTCATAAAGAAAGGACAAACTTTGTAGTGGACGAATATCCGAGTGAGTGATAATAATGGTCCAGCACAGCTTTAAGAAATGTGGAATCAGCAACGCCATGGGTTGAACAGAAGATGACATCTTGTGGCAAGAACCTGCTGACCCTGCGTCAGAAACAGGAGACTCACAATAAGATGACCCTAATGACGTCATGACAGGCTCAGGAGTTGTTTGGCGAATCTGATGTAGAAGACTATGGATTTGAGAGAACTGCTTCTATATTGGTTTGTCATTTTCTTTGCTACTTTTTGAATAAATAAAGATTACATTTACAAGTTATAATTTATTCATATTTAGTCGATGTTCAATAAAAAAAATATGGAGCCAACTTGTCAGTTTTTTCTCACTAAGGCAAAATCATCAAATGACCTAATCTACTTAGTCGACTTATATTCAAAAATATACAGTAAACTAATGAAATAGATTGTCTCCCTTGCTACAATATTTAGATTACCTTATGAATGTACAAAACAAAAACATTTTATCACAGCATTAAAGATCAAATGTGCATCTTGTATTCTTTTTGATATGGACAGGAAAAAAATTAGTCTTGAGTAAGAAGGTATGTAAGATTGTCTACAATCCTATTGGAGAAACTACTACCAGGTATTGAGGAGTCATATAAAAATAAAATGTTCAGTAATTAACTATGAAACTAAGAAAATTTAGATGTCAATGACAAGAGGAAAAACTACTGATCAAAGTTACCTTACTTTCAACTTTAAATTTTTTCATTCATTTTTAATTCCATCTGACATAATAAATTTAATTAGCGGTATCAAGCAGTTTATGACGTTAAGAGTTAAATTTGGGATTGTACTGTAGATGCATAAGAATTTTATATATTCAACATTTTAAGTTTAATGTGAATGTCCAAAGTAAAGAGTACTCTCCAGTAACCTTGATAAGTCCTAAATGTGGTGGTATTTCAAGTCATTAATGGATACAATCCCTATAATATGATATTTACATGATATCAAATATGCTGAATTCAGTTCCTATTGTACCCTACCAAAAGCAAAAGGCTTACTATTTGAGACTTCTGAGTGATGTTAGTAGGGTAAGGCTGTGGCCTCTACTCTGGCAGATACTGTCAGCAAATCTCTACCGTAAACGTTATCCTAGTCTCCAAATGAGAACCAAGGAAGTTTTTAGGATTCAAGATTACTAATAAAATAAACAGAAACGAAACAATATTTTCATTGTAAAAATTTACAAAGGTTAGGTTTTTATGTCAAAAATGCATAAATGTTATAAAAAAGATAACCAAAGTTTTCTTTTCCAGTTATCCTACAATTAACAATGAAATTTAAACTGCGAAGGACATTTAATAATCAATAATGGTCCCTTATATAACAATTCATATTTTTCTTTTTTGTCTGAGCTTGAATTTCAAGTTATGATTTTTTTAATAATTATAGAAGCATAAAATTCAAATTAAACTTGTAAAAATTAACTGGTCTTAATAATCAAGCTCTTTATAATGACTGATGCTTGCAAGATGCAGAAGGAGTAAAATGCAGTCTTTAGAACAAAATGCTGTGATCTAAGAGTCAAAGTAGATACGTTGTCGGTTAGGTGAAACTGAGTGAGAGGATGCAAGGATAAATGACTTTGAAAACAAGTTAGCCATAAAAGACTGGCATTAAGTTGATAAATTATCTGATGCACACAATTCAAAATTTGTTTGGAATTGAAGCAGAATGAAATTAATTTATAGTAGAAGAGTTATCATAATTTTGGTCTCAAAGAGAAAATATCCCTTCCTTACTCTAGTTTTCCTGAAGTTGAGTTCCTTGCAAGAAACTCCTCAACTTGGCACAGATTTGCTGTCCAAGAATTAATTTCTACATTTACAGTTTTGTTTTTGTGGGAGGAGACACCAGAGATGTGCATACAAAATTTACAATCAAAGCTGCCTGTGAGTTTTATAATAAATAAAAGCAAATAAGATATGTACTTATATTTTTTTTAAATTCATACTTTTAATGAACTATCATTGCAACTAAGGTTTGTTTGGGGTAACATTCTCATCACAGTTGCTATCTTCAACAACAGAGATATCATTGATTTTGCAAAAATCAGATTAACATCATAATTGTCTATAACTTTGAGAAGAGTCATTAATATAACAAATTTTGTTCGGACTATCAAATCTCTTCTTCCCATCTAATTCTGTGAAAAAATGGATTGTTCAAGTTGGTATATTAATAACCACAATTTTCTTCGCCGAAAAAAAGATTTGCCTCTTTTGATTTATACACCAGACGAAGGCTGAAGAATAGATCAGCCAAAACGTTGTGTTGACAACACCAAAAATGGGAAGAAGAGATTCGATTGTCTGAAAAAAGGTTGGTAACATAATCTTCATTCGGTTTGTCTAACATTGTTCTTCATTCCTTTTGATAATGACTGAAAAGATGGTGAATACCAAAGAAAAAGTTGAGAATGATAGTGCAAACAAATCAGGAGTTATGCAATCTGTTTTAACAAACTGGAAAAACATGAATTTTACTTAAACTTCCTAATCTCCTCACTTTGCCAATAACTGAGAAAATTTAAAGATTGTCTGCAGGCAACATAAAATAAAAAACCACACCAGGAACAAAGTTATAAACTTTCACAAAATGCAAGTAAATAATTGTGACAATAACACAACAAATAGTGAAGGATTCTACAGTAACCATTATCCAGAAATGTTAATATATGCAGCATTATCCATAAAAGAAAATGTAACTGAAATCTTGCTCCAGAAGTTTTCCATAAATAAAACAGACTTTAAAATCTTTAGTGAAATGCAATAATTATCAAATTAATAACAACCAATATGAACAACAACAAAAAATTCAATGGATATGAATTATTTGATGAAATTGAGATATTTTTCTCAAATGTAATGAAACGGTGCCAGTGCTATCTTAAATAATTCTTTTTATTGCATTAGAATGAACATGTTAATGTATAAGTATATTATCCTTTATAGATGAAATTTTAAATCAAGTTTCCAATTACTTCCAATACAGAATTCACTTCATTTTAGTCATCAAGCCTTCATTGTTTCCACCAGAAAAGGTGCAGTCAAATTGCATTGAACACACTAGTATCTCGTAAGATCACCAAAGTTAAGCAATGTCAAGCCCGATCATTACTTAGATGGGTTACCGTCTGGGAAAACAAGGTACCGTAAGCAACCGGGGATCAATCCCTGGCCGAGTCTGACTTTGAAAATGGTACTCAATGCCTTGCTGCTAAAAAGAGTAGGATTGAGCGTTTCACCTCAAAACACTGACGAAACATTGTCGATAGACATATAAAGGTTATTGAGTTGAGCCAAAGTCCACCTGATACTAGCACGCAAAACATAAGACAGACAAACCCTGTCCAACTAAGGCATCTTATCATCTTGATTATATAACTATTGCATACTATTAACACAAATGACAGGCTCTTTCATCATCTAAATATTCTTACAGGGCCGGCCCATTCATTAGGCAAACCTAGGCACAAAGGTCCTTTGGGCACACTCCAAATTGAAAATAATAGTCATTAGAATACAACCGGAGTTGTGTTATTGTCATCTAGGGCGCATGAAACCCTTGCACTGGTCCTGTACCCTTATGTTATGCTTGTGACTAAATGTGCAAATTAAGTATTGGCCTTCTCAACAATTTAAGTGACAAAAAATAAAATCATCCACAAAACAGAGTTTCATAATTAAATGCTAACTACCATATTTACTCATGTATAAGTTGCACGTTTTGTACCCAATTTTTGTTTATTTCATAAGTTTAGGTGCGACTTTTACTCGGAGTTAAGAATCCAGCAACTGATAACTGTGTTCTTTTGTTTAGAATTACATGCACATGCACGTTTTTTATCAATGCGTCTATGGTATTAATAACCGACCAAAGAGGATGTTTTGCACTCCCAGAAGTTGATGTTTGAATTATTATCAGTAAAATTTGAATAAAAAAGTTTTGTACCATATAAAGATGAAAATCAGGATGCAACTTATACTCGCATGAGACTTGTACACTGTAAATACAGTATTCAACTCAGCATTTGAAGTTGGTGTGAAGGTGGGTGGATGAAAGATAGGCAATGGTAGACTAACAAACCAATATGGAAATTTCCTTTACTTTTTTCTTTTTTCCAAATTTTGCCATATTTTATCTTTAGGCCCCTGTACAAAATAAATAAATAAAAAACAAAATTATTAGTTATGGTGATGGTGATAAATTAGCTTGTTTTAAAAAACAAAAAAAACAAAAAAAAAAAAAAATGCAGCTTAACTCTTAAATACACAAAAGTCTGTGGACACAAATAGCCCTTAACAATTCAAGTTGGCTGACTTGAGCTTCAACAGGAGGAAAAAAAGTGCTGAGGGAGAATGTTTCTTCTTATGGACTTGCTTTTTTAAAACTTTTAACAGCCAATATTTTTTTCTCTCCCTCCTCATTCTTCATAGTTAATTGACGATGATGATCGTGAATGTTGGCATGCTTAGCATTTTGTACAGCCAGGAGAGCAATAGCAGCCACAATCCACTTGAGAGCATATTCTTCCTCCTCCTCCTCCACCACAAGGCCCAGCACAGCAGAGTAACAACAGTTGACCACTCTGACTGGGTGACCTTCCTGGTCTGGCAGTCTAGCCATTCCCACCAGACTGAGTACTAAAGTACATAGGCTTCCTTCATACAGTTTGACTGGAATGAGTGGATGCTACAGCTAACAACAGCGTCATATCACTAGCATCAAACCTGAAACAAAACAAATGTAACACTATCAATAATATAAATCATAAGTTCAATTTCTATAAATTATAAAAATTGTGGTAGATACTTTTGCAAGCCAGTCATTATATGTATGTACCTAAACTGGCACCCCACTATTGTGTCACTGTGCCAGAAAAAGCTAAGTTATCTACTATATGTGTACTCTAGCAAAAACTAGAAATGTTGTCACTAATCAACATATACACATACATAAGCATATGTAATATACAGTAAACGCTTGTTCTAACGGTACTATTTAATGACATGCGCGTTCTAACAGCAGTTGTTTTTATATTCTCATAAGACTACTGTACTGTCTATAGGTTCATTCATTTTATTTGCAGACCTGTAACCAGTATGTGGTGTATTACACTGTGAAAGGGTAATAAAAAGTCATTTTTGTCTGTACTTTTTGGTTTCTCATTATTAATACACTTCATATAAAATCTACTGTTTATTATGGCACTCTTGAATCGATAAGGGTGCAATAATAATGGGAGTCTACTGTATATAGCTGGTTGTCCCTAATACATTGCCTCTTCGACTTATAAACTTTTTGATAAGATATATTCAATAATGGAAAACTTTATGGAAGGAAATTTGCACTAATTAATTTAATCACAAAACTATCATCTAGTTATATAATATGCCAAGCGTATATCTATATTTTTTGTCTGTAACATCCCAAGGGAAATAACTCCCATATTTTTCTGTAAGAGTTACTTCCCTTAGAAGTTTATTCATTATTTGTAGGAGAAAGTTGATTTCACACAATAATTGAATTCGGTGACAATTTCTCAATTGAATTAGCTTCATGCCTTCTCTTTATATTCTTGCCATCATTATTTGATGGCAAGTGTAAACTAGTGGTGCTTATAATGAACAGAAATCAAAATCATGTTTTATCCAAACACCTTTACTTGAGAATATAATCATTATTTAAGCTTTTACACCACACATGTTCCGTCGATTTTGATAGTGATAGACTGATGACTAAAAAGTGACCTGGATTAAAATGTCAACAGAGTTTGGTGGTGCAGTTTCTTAAAAAATCTGACAGTTGGCCACTGGAAAGGCATATACATAACTCTCACCCATAAATACAGAGGAAGCTGTTTATTATAATCAAGGATAATGTTATCAAACATTTATTGCTATCAAAATCAGTGGATCCCAAACACTTTATTTAAAATTTATAATAAAAAAATAAATTTCATATTAATTTTTTATAATGTACAGTTGTTCATAACAATAAATTTATAATAATGAATGTAAATTGTTCTAATTTTTATATCCTTTGCTTAATGTTATCAGCCAGTTATTGTTATCTAAAATACCCCAGTCACAAAGTGAGCACAATAAGCGGCTTTCTCTGTATATGCATAAACACACACTAAATATAAAAAGGCTGCAAGCAGGTCTAGAGAACACCTGCTTAGGAAATGCTACTCACTAAAGATAAGTACCACCAGGTCACAAGAATAAACATTACAAAAAGTTGAGGTGCACTAAAAAACCTGCAAGTGTTAAGGTAATGAAAATAAATCTATTAAGCTGGCTAAGAGAGAGAGAGAGCAGAGCTCTTTTGACTATTTTGTCAATAGTACTTAAAAATTAATAATGATTTGTAATACTTCATCTAATAAAAATCTTATGACTATAATAATAGTGTGTTGGTTGGTCCGTCACGCAAGGGAAATAACTTCCATATTTCTATGCAAGAGTTGCTTCCCTTAGAAGTCTATTTCATTATTTCGTTATTTGTAAGAGAAAGATGATTGTACAAAATATTTGAATTCTGTGACAATTTCTCAATTAAAACAGCGTCACACCTCTTGATAATCTGAGCTTTACATAATTGCAAAATTACTTAAATATTGCTGTCATTTTTTGACAGCAATGATAAACTAGTAAATACTAAAAAGTGAAGATGTTTTAACAATCCATTGTACTTGGGACAGATGTAATGATAATTATCCTATACTATTCTTGATCTATATGCACAGAAGGTCACCACAAACTGTTTTTTATTATTTTTTGTTTGTATTTCTTTTGTTTATTGTTCTTTAAATTCAGCATTTTTATTATGTCATCAGAATATAAAATTCTATTTTACTATGTCAGTTGCGTCCCTTAATGTGAGAGAGTACAAACACACATTGTTAATTATTATATTTGTGGATTCTTTTAAATTTAACATATGTTAATCAGTATGAGGAGTCTTAATTACCTTTAGGATTTAAGATAGTGTAATTTAAAAATAGAAAACAAAAATAAATAAATTCTAAAATAATACCACCAATCTTCATATTGTTCAGCATAACCCTTACCCAAGCATTGTTGTCAGCTCTTTCATGCAAGGTTGGTTGTTACCATGAGCATATTCTACCAACATCATACTCTTGAAGTAAATCTCTTGAAGGCGATCTTCCAGGTGCATCATACACTGCAATGACAAAAGAAATTAGGCCAAAAGCAACAGTATTTTATATTAATTTTTGATTATTTATCTTCATCTTGATTTTTAAGTTGTTTTTATCACAATTATATTAATAAATATAGAATAAATAAAGGGAATAAGTTTGAATCTCACTGGAAGCTTAAACTTTATTTCTAATTTGCTCACTGCCATAAAAGTGATAGCCTCAGCTGAAATTGGGATAAAAACAACTTAAAAATTATGAAGGTAAATAGTCAAACATTAATATAAAGGGTTACAATAGTTCATCTAATAATACAAATAAATAAAATAACATAATTTTGTTTATCCCTGTAGACTCCTTGTGGATATTAGGGCTATAACCACTCTGCTGCGAGTTCTGTAGTAAGTAGGTTTTATGGGGTAGTGTTGCTAGCCTCTTAAATCGACTGCCTTACAGGGCTAAAAGGCTCCAACTGCCCTGCTATTTACCCATAGTGTGTGTGTGTGTGGAGGGGGGGTCATGCCTTTTCCAATGGCATTAGTGCAAAGTGAATGTAAGCAGCCTCAGCCAAAATTGGAACTTGCTCCAATTCCATTTTCTGTGCCAGTAAACGCTACACTACGCCACATCACACCTCCAAAATATTCCTATAAAATGTTTTTTTTTAATCTATTCTTGAAATCTTTAACAAAAACAAAAAGAACAAAAAAAATCTAAGATTATCCTTATTTAACCCTCTGACCAAACACAAAGATGTTGTGATACTCTGACATAAGAGTAAGCCATCAAGTGCTTACAACTTGCACAAGGATGACCTGGAAGCATAGAAAATGGAAGCATCCGACTTGTTTGTTGGCAGTAAGTAGCATATCCGTTAGGCTAACTTTACACAGTGTGAATACAGAGTGAAATCAAGTTAACAAACAGACTAAGCAAGCAGCAGGCACAAGTTGAATGACTGCTACTGATAACACCTTTACTGCTTGCCTTAGCTTGTTTACATCCAGTACGTAGTACCGCACAAAGCCAAATAAGGGGTCAGAAAAGTGTGTTGTACCAATTGATTATTTATCAGTACATAACAGAAATAATCGTGTCATTTTTTATGGGAACTATGCTAGTATATTTATAAAGAGAGTGTACTTACAAATTCTGGACTCATCTTTAATTTCCAGAGCTCCGACACTGATTCTACCATATCACATACCAGGCGGGATGCTGAACAAGGCAGCGCACATTTATCAACACGACAGCTACTGGCTATACTGACACTCCTAAAATGTTTAAATAAATAGAATCAACAAGTGGAAACAAAAGATTTTGTTAGACTTCACTCCTAACAAAAGTTTTAATTATTTGTATAATAAGTAATTAAGGGTAAATGTGATATTTATGCATAACTCAGGTTTGTAAATCTCATTTTTATAAAATAATAACTGATGGGCATTGGTTATGAATTACAGAAATTCAGGGAAAATTATCACTTAATTATCCCAACTTGTTTTTTTTTCAAACTTTTTTTTAAATGAACATATTCTCTGCATTGTTCAAACCTCTTCAGATGACGCCAGTTGCACGGCAAAATGCATAAAGGCTTATCTTAATGATAATAAATCTTTGAGATGTAACCCGCTTTTCTCAATCTTTCATTTCCACATTGTCAAATTACTTCTACCGAATGAACACATGTAATTAAATATAAACTATTAATGAATAGCATCAAACAAAAAATAATTTCTCTTAAAGAGAATGTTATAAAAATATAAAATACAGAGCAAGCCGTTGATTGTGATCACTTAGGGACAGGGTTTTCTAGATAACAATAAACGGCTGATAACATTAAGCAAAGGATATGGAAATTGGAACAATTTACATTCATTGTTATGTTATTGAATCCATTGTAAACAACTTTACATTATAAAAATATCTGATTATAGTAAGCAGATAATTTTTAATTCATTTTAAATAAAGTGTTTGGGACCGACTAATTTTGATAATAATAACCGTTTGTTAACATTATCCACGATTATAATAAACGGCTTCCTTTTTATTATAAAAATATTAGATAATAATATAATAAATGACTTCCTTTGTAGTATAAATAATATAATTTTACAATACATTAATTTACATTACATCTAACAATAATTGAAGAAATCTCTGCGTACGTGTGTGTATGCACTCAACAACTGGCCATTTTACAAAGTTGATATTGACCATATATATAGCACACCAAGCATTGCAGTGTCGAGTTTGAAGTTGTTTGGATCAGCGGTTCTCGAGAAATAATAAAATTAATAAAAATCTACAGATTATAGATCTTTTATCTAAAATTATAGATTTAAATTTAGATATTTTCACATGATTATTAGAACAGGCTGCTCCACACACTATAAAGTCAGGCCCATTCTAAACATGCACCTTTGGAACAGGCACTGACCTAGTTACATTAAATTTTACATTAGAAAACAATATAATAAATGGTTTTCTTTGTATTATAAAAATATTATAGAATAATAAACCTAATATTTACCAGTTATCAGTGTCAGCTACAATGCAAACAGCTTCAGAAATTGGTTCATCCAGGATGGAATGCTAGAAAGTCAAATAGAATAAACAGCTTTATTCCAAAATTTATAAATTATAGCCACAATTTAACTGTTTATGAAGGTGGAATAACTGACACAGTTATTAGTTGAATTTTTATCTGAAATGTTCATGATTGATGTCTGCCGACAGAAAATTTTAAACTAATTAAAAATCTTCCAAAAATAAAGTAGCCGTTATAGAAATAGGATTCAACAAAAATTAGTTAATTCAATGATTACTTAACTGGATTTTGAAAAAATATTACTTACTGTTTATTTAAAATATAGTGAAAAATACATTTACATGCACGTGTCTGTTACATGTCAACCCAGTTCAAAGGTGAAGTGGGTGTTCAGTCACCTTTAATTACCCATAGGTGATGAAAGCCCACTTAAACTACAAGCATCTCATTGGACAGCTGAAGTATAGATGACCAAAAATGACAAAACCTGATATTACCCACAATGGCAAATGTATATTCCCAACATTAAAACGTCATCATATAACAGGCAACATTCTAGTGTAACATAAAACAGAGAGATCTTTACCTGTACTGCTTGTTGGAGGTCTTTGTTCATCTTTCGGGTGAACTCTGTACAGGACGTACCATGCAACACAAAATCTGACATGTAATGGTCAGAATAATCAGCAAAAAGTGAACGTCCAAAATTCTTGGCAAAACTACTGACAGCTTTTCTTGTACCTTGAGTGTTGCATCTGAAATGTAAGCACAAAAATCTCAAATTGCTGCTTTCTGTTTACTAGGATTTCAAAATGTTTATTAAAATATTCTTGGCCCGTCAAAGTTTGAACTCACTGATTCCATTTTCTGTGCTGCTAACCATTAGGCCAGTTGCATCTCCATATGTTATATAAGAGGCGTCACTCACTTCACCCATTGCTTGGGGGAGGGGGGGGGGTCATGCCTCACCCAATGGCATTAGTGTAAAGTGAACACAAACTGTGCCAGCCAGAGTTTGAACTCTGGCTCACAGAGTCCATTCTCCGTGCTGTTATACGCTTGGGCCCTGCACGTCCCATAAAATATAAAATTAGGGAAAAAAAATATACACAATTCATAGTCTTTCCTCAGTAAACCCACCATAGTCAACAAAATCCCCCAAAATATATTTTCAGTCATTTTGCCCTGTCAGTGGACAACTTTTGACATCCAATGATGATATTCAAAAAGATTAGAGACCAGCCTACCTTGTCCCCAGAAGAGTAGTCTTAGTACTTCAGAGTTTGTGTTCACTTTCAGAACTAGAGAGAGAAAGCAAATGATATAACTTCCATTTTATAGAAACTAACCCTTTCAACAAAACAATGGCCTCAGAAAACAATTAAAATAGAGGATCCAAACATTTCCCATTTAACTTAAAGATAAATAAAACGATCACTAATTCAATTCTTGTCTTTTTGTTAGACCTAGCGGCCAGATCAGAAATAAAGGATAAGCTCTTGGTGAAACTCAAATCCCTGTGAATTTGTAACATAAATCTTTGTACATATGTAAGAGAGCCACCTACCGATCACTTGGTTGTGATTTCAAACCACAGTAGGTCATTTTATATATGTATTTATTTATTAAAATGAAATAAGCCCTTGCATATTTGTAACCTAAATTTTCGAAGACTTGTCAATTTAGCTCAGTCAGTAAGCGACCGACCTTGGTCGCGATTGTAAATCACGGTAGGGAAATGTTAATTTTATACATATGGTTTTAACGTAATGGGACAGACAAACAGTGAAGAGTCTACTCCCCTTAATTTGGTGAGGATTGTTCTTGTTACAATAGAAAAACAAAGTCAACTCCAAGCTTGGAATGGTGTTTGACAAAATTACAATGAAAGAAATACTAGTCAAAAATTAATAATGGTTGACAATGCTTCATCTAATAAAAAATAAAATCAAGATAATATTCCTTCAGTAATTCACATAATGGTGTAGAACCTAAAACTGCAAAAGTCAGTAAAATGGTTGCCCAACTTACTTAGGTAAGGGCAACTCTTTACACGTAAGCAGGGGGTCAATGAGATCAACGTCATGATTACATGTGCTGGCTGATGAAAGATGTCGAGATCGACTTGCTTCAGACAAACTGGATCTAAAAAGGATAAAGAAAAAGAATTTAAGTTTATACCAATACAAAAAACAAACTAAAAAGCACTCAGGGGCACATACCTCTGCCAACACCACTGTCACTAAAAACTGAATGAAAATCAGTTCAGAAATAGTTTTAATGCAGGGGAGAAAATTGTAAAAATTCTTGGATCTACCCAAAAATTGAATCAATTTTTCCTTAACCCATGGCCTACCCTTCGACAAAATGTCATGGGAATTCATTAAGAACTTTGAGATATTGTGTGGTGTTTACATATAGCTACAATGCAGGGCCAGTAACTGTACATGAACAGTCCAAAAATGAAATCACTTGCGTAGCCCATTGCCCAGCCTCCCACAAAATTTTATTGAAATTCATTGGGAACTTTTGGAGATATTGTGTGGACAGACAAACAGATGGAATACATATACAGATATACCTTGAATAGTGGGTTAATTTGTTCCAAAATTATCCGTATTCCTCAAGGTCTTATGATTTAATGTGATTTATTTTCAGCTTATACTTAGTTACATTAATTTGTACACTATACCTTTATATCAAAACCCACACTATTCAAGGTATTCAAAGTTGGCAGAGGTAAAAAAGAAACTGCATTTGATTATATTAGATTTTCCAAAATGAAAACTTAATACATATTTACTTGTGACTTCATCTCAATGGTGAAACAATCCCTCATTGAAGAATGGGAAATATCTTTAAAATACCTGAATATAGATAATATATAAACACATGAGAACTTTTACAAACCTGTATTTTTAATCAACATCTCTTGATTTTTTTTTTATATGCTTCCATTAATAAGTTATTAAAAATAAAAAAACAAAGAATGTAAGGGTGAAAATTTACTTACACTGATCGTGCTAATGTGACTTTGGTAGAAGAACTGTTTGACGTTGACTGGTTTGTGGACAGTGACGTCTTTGAACTTGTGGTTGATAATGATGGCTGACTTTCTTGGAGGGGGTCCTCATCGCCTGGAAATGTCGAGGAGGTCGTTATCACAGATGTTGAGGCGGAAGTACTGGTACTCCAGACATCCACCAGGGGTAAACTTTGTCCAGTGTTCTCAGCAATATCATCAGTGGTCTTACTTTCCGTGACATTTTCATTGAAATACTTGTCTATGAGGTTGTTGCTTCCTTCTTTCAAGAATATCTTTTGGATATCGCTGATCGACGGTGTGGACTTTGAGGCAAACTGCTTGAAGTCATGCTGAGCTAATTGCTCAGACAGTTTCGAGCGGCTTTTCTTAGGGTTCGGGCAGAGAGCAGAGACATCATTGGAGCCACTTGTCATGGCCAGCATGTCTGTGTGAGAGTCTAACGATGTTGCCTGCCCAACATGAAAATTACTTTCACCTAACTGAGACTCACTAGTCGTTGGGATATTGCAGGTTTTGTCTATTTTCTGAAATACGCCTGTTTCACTATTATCTATATCTGAGCACCGGAAATCATTAAGCAAGTTCATGTGAGTCTCCAACACAGACTCCCTGTCCATTGAGATGATGTCACTCAATGTCCGCTCGCACTCAGTCGATGAATCCTCAAATGACACACCGTCCAGTGCCGTAGACACATTTCCAAGTTCAGTATTTTCATGGACTTCACTGCACCGGATGAAATAACTCAATATATGTAAAAGTTTTGAGACAAGATCAGATTTTTTACCAGTTACTATTGTCCGAGAGAGTCTCAATGGGTTCCCTATACTACCATAAAGATCTCTGCCAAGAAAAAGACATAAAATCTGTTATAAAAAATAAATAAATTATGGATATTGCAAAATTTAAAGATAAAAAAACTTGAGTGGTAGAGCTAGGAACATCTTTATCCTTTGTAAGAATTCAATTTTTTGTAGTCTTTATCTTAATTTTCATGGCGTGGTTGAATTGTCTTCAAATGAAGATTAATGGATTAATGTTGATTAAACAAACTGTTTTTGAAGTGGATTAATTAGTATATGTTACAAAGAGTTTCGTTCTTTACTTTTCTTTGTTTAATTTTCATTGCATACTTTATTAGAAGCTGTCAACCAAAAATCTTCTTTTTAAAATACTGACTTTTTAGTGATCACTCCCCAACAAAAGGCGAGAGAAGTAACTTATTCATTGATCAACTCTTTTTCCAATTTTTTAACTGATCACACCCAACATGCAAAACACATTGACGTCATGTGACGGTTTCTATTGAATGACTAACCAGACCTGTATTTTATATTTTAAGAATTTTAAGTGGGTTAATAAAGATCAAACAGACCCAGCCTTAGAAGTGTATTAATTTGTATCTTTTAAATACAATTCTGTTCTTTACTTTTCATTGTTTATTTCATATTTTAAGTATATATTAAGACTTGGTTTAGAAAACTGGAAAATCCAGAAATCCAGGTCACCTCCAGTGCCAAGCTTGCCAGATGGATGGTCCGGAACTGTATTAAGAGAAAAACATACAGAAAAATACCATTCCTACCGTTGAAAGGATTAAGTGTAGCATATGGAGGATTTGCATACATTCATTTCATAATTCTTTTCTCTAATTCTCAAAATACACAGAAAGTGAAAGGATATCAAAAGAGCTTTCATTAGAATGAAGAGTCTTGAAAAGGATTCAGTAGTAACTGGCCATAAATTGACATTCTTCCTTTTACTGGGATTCTTGCTTCTTTCCATTTTCAAGAGAGCAGATATAAGTAATGTACTTTTTGGGGTTTCTCTCCGTAACAATAGACTCTTCCATTTGAAGGTAACAATTTTGCTGATACTACCCACCCTTTCCACTGAAACTAGTTCCACCATTCAGTAGTTTATTTCCTAAAAAAAGAATCATAGAAATTCAAATATGTCTATGAATGTTTTTCACAGAAACTAACTACTAATTGTATAATGAACCCATTAGTACCAACAATTCCCCAAATCTACGTTTCTCAATTTTTATTTTTCAACATAGAAGACTATACAAAATGAGCTGGGCCCTAAGATGGGAATTTGTTATACCATAAGTTTGTAAAAGAAGACGGATATGAATTACAATTACAATTACAGTGAAAAGATGGTTAAGATAAAGATAACTAAACTGTTACAAAATATAATAGGCCAACAAACTTACCCTAATTGAGCCCAGAGTGGATTGTAAGGATGTGTTTTTGCTAATGCATCTAGCTGTAAAAAAAGAAAAATGTGACACTATAATAAATAAATAACTGCATTAATTTACTATCAACAGCAGCCCTTTGAACCAGACAAAAGTACAATTTTGTAAAAATATCTAGCTA
>VCCN01005793.1:24263-37123 GCA_006491835.1 Architeuthis dux
TTGGTACCCTAAATGTAGAATCATGGGTGGGGGGGCACAGTAAGCCCCCGGCCTATAAGAAAAAGATGATTGTACACAATATTTGAAATCCGAGACAATTTCTCAATTGAATTAACTTCTCTTTATATGTTAAGTTTTTCACAATTGCAAAATTACTTAAATATTGCTGTCATTTTTTGATGGCAAAGTTAAATTAGTATTGTTTAAATAATTTATAAGTTTGTATATGCAAACATGCAGAGGGCATTTGTGTAAGAAAAGATGAAGAAAGAACACAAAAATAATTAAAAGTATGCATGAGAAGAAATAAAATTATGAATATAATTTTAGAAAAAATTCCGTTTCTTTTGCCAAGAAAATGAGTTTTCAAATGATGCAAAATACAGTGATGTTGGTACTCAAAGAATAAAACTCTTTAATTTGCTACAGTACTTAAAATGATTCAGAATGAGGTATGTAGAGACCAACATTTTTACATCTTGGTTAATTTTCTGAATTATCTTTTTTCTAAAAGAAAATCTGTAAAATAAAGGATTTTTTCTTCCACATAATGAAAATTAAATCTATGTCTCCAGGGAAGATCTTGCAGAAACCTCAGTAATAGTCAACTAGTGAAATGTTCATCAGATCATAGTTTGTTTTCTACACAGAAAACTCAATTTCAACATTAATAGAATTAATGTTTCTCAAGAGCTCAGTTTATTTCAATATATAATCTATGACATACATTTGGAAGCTGAGATTAGTAAATAGTTTTCAACAGCTGTTGAAGCAAAACAGAAATTTTCTTTGTTATTACATTGATGTAACACTTTTGATAAGTAAATGATCATAATGAATAATATCAATGCGTGTTATATAGCTCATAACCTATATTATCCTAATGTGTTATAAGCAAAGATTTACCAGATTCTTAAAGTTGCCAATCTTATTTGTTATATATAATCAAATACAACAAAAATAGAATAGATTTCTTTTCTTAAAGAGGCAAACCTGAGGCAATACTATTTTTTTCATAAGTATCAGGTTGTAACAAAAGTTCTGTCTATTATTTTGTACCAATAGTTACAACAAATCCTACTGCTACAGTCAGGCAACTTAGCGAACAATTCAATGTTAGTTTGTTTTTTTTTAATCATCACTACATTTGTGTTTCCAAATAAACTGAAACATCAGACAGAATTTTCGGTATAACTTAATACAAGAAATTATTGAGCAATAATCATAAAATTACAAGCTATAATAGTAAAGAGGAAAGGGATTAAAACTTTCTTACATCAGGTCCTACTGCTTCTTGAGATCCTTTCCTTCCTCGTGATTCCAGGGAGGTCTTTTGTGCCCGCATCCAACGCCGATGAAGGCTGTTATAGCTGCTGGCTGTACTGCTTCCCGGAGATGGAAATGACATGGTGTAACTATCACTGGAGGTAACTGCACATGCAAAAATATGATATTAATAATGAAATATAAGTCACTTAACAATCATACAATAAATTAAAGTTCAGCTTTGAATATATCAAATTTTAAACACACAGACACACAAAGATACAGACACAGGTTTAGCAATAATTCCATAGGCTAATGATGAAAAAAAAGCATTTATTTTACACAATTATTTATTTTTCAACATAATCACCCTCCTTGTGAACACTTCTGATTTATGAGTGACTGTGCATGATAAGTGCCCAACAAACCATTTTTGATATTTTTGTTATTTTCAGAGCTACAATGCTCAGTTTGGGGTTTTTTAAAAATCTTGAACAGTATGAATCAATGCAGAATGTTGAAGCTTCAAAATAAATTAACAAACTGAGCATTGTAGCTCTAAAAATAACGAAAATATCAACTTTTTAAAGATGGTTCATTGGGCACTTATGTGCAGCCACTCATATACACACAGAGACAGGAGTGAAATGATACTGAAACTACATATAATATTGTTTACAAAAAGATAATGTGTATTTTTTCTCTTTTTACAATGACAAGAGATTAAATCCTGTATACTGCTGAAGTACACTGCATTTGATAAATCTGAGTATAGGATTAGGAGTTTAAATATTGAATTTATACAGTGCAAAATAGAATTCTAAGTGCTAATAAAATATAAATTCCTAATAATAAAAGGAATTTTTCTTACTGGAAGCCATTCCACTGTCCTCTTCAGTGTCGTAGTTGCGCAGTGGCATGTCCATTGGTAAGCTATGAGCTGGAAACAACGAGAGAAAAATTTAAAATTAAAAACTTAAATACAAATTAACACAAATAAGCACACTAAGTATTATACACAAAAGAAACTTATTTATATTAATACTTGAACCACCTGAGATGGCTTGCAAATGTCAGTGAGTTTTGAGTTCTTCTATTCTACTTCAAACCACGGTTAGTTTTTACACATTTGGTTTAATGAGTTGGTTTATAAACCGCTAATTCACTGTTCAAACCCTGATTTTAAATCAAATTGAAGAACTCTAGTGGCAGATCCACAAATTAATGGTGGCAGATTCAAAATAAGCCGTACCATGGGAGTTTGCTGGACCACAGAGCGCCAGATTGGAGAGGTTCAACCTGTACGAGATTCTGATTTTAAACTTTGCAAGTTCCTTTATTCTTATTTTACTATAAGTGAAAAGTTAAAAGAATACATTCATTTCTTAGCAACAATTTCAGTTGTTAAAATTTCAATTGTCTAAATAATATACCTTGGACTTATCTAATACTTTCCAATGAGTTCAAATCTGGTGAAAGAAATTTTAAAGTGGGATCTTTTGAGTATGATAACTTACTCTTGAAAATAAGTCACATACAAATATTTAACGTATATCAATGAATATACAAACTAAATAATTTTTTTTTTATTTGAAAACTTACATTAGTAAAAATGAACTGCCTTAATTATGCCAAACTATCTCAGAAACAGTACAGGTAGGTTTACCTTTTAGTCATCAATTATATAATACTAAGTTACATAAGTCAATAGCACTTAGCAGTATATAGCTGTGACAAGGATTTTATTTATAATAATAAGCAAGATCACTTAAAAAGATTCATAAATATAAGTCCAAATACCTCAATGTATTCAAATTATTATTCTCTTAGAAGTATGTATTGTCAAACTCCAGTACAAAGTCTGGAGTTGACGTTATTTTCCTACCGTATCAAGAACAAGAACAAGAACAATCCTCACCAAAATGAGGGGTGTAAACCGATATGTAAAATCCACATTCCCCAACCGTGATTTGAACTGATTGCCAGAAGGCTGTCTTACTGACTGAGTTAAATTGACAAGTCTTAAATATTAACAAAAATTTATCATACAAATATACAATACAAAAGTTGCAGTAATCATCTTCAGTTGGCATAGAAGTGTGGAGTTTGACCCTGCAGCAGCCAGGCTTGTTTTTCTTAGAATTGAAGACATAAAATTTGATAGTAACTTTATTTATATCATAGAATAAGATGTGTATAATATAACAAGTAAATATAAAATCATTTATGAAATCATAAAAAATGCTCACCAATATTTCCTTTTGAACTACTGCATTTAAGAGAGCTTAGATCTGGAAGTGGGAGACTAGCATAGGAGTCACTGTCCACTTCGCTGAAATAGATGCAAAAGATATTTTTAATACAAAACTAACTATTAACTTCCTAAATTTGTTTGACTAAAACTTGTGAAAAAAAAGTTAACATTTACATGATTAGACAGTGAAATTAAACTTATACAGAACCAGAAAAATTATAATAATAATATTTGTATCGTTCTTGATAGTCTACAGAAGAAAAATTTATACAGTAAGCCCCAAAAGTGAGTGAATTTTCTCTCATTAAACGTTAGTGTCGATTGGATATAGCTGGAAAACACTTGACAAATAAAATGTCTGGTATTATACAAGACATTTTGACCCCCTCCCCCATTTCTTAGTGCAAAAAGTATATTTTCTTATTAAAAAAGTAATTAAACATATTCATCAAATATTAATGCAATAATGAAATTTGGTTCTTTATCAGAATATTGTGCACTATGAATTTGTCTACATACAACAGAAACAGTGCATCCGACATGCCAAACTGACATTGTAAGTGAATACAGATGTAAAATATGATGGATTTTACTTTTTGTATTGTTTGTTTTATTTTTATTTTTTTTATTCATAACTTATTGTAATTAACCTGTAATTAAACCGAAAATTTAATTGAAAACTTTTTTAAATGTACATACAATACATATGGGCTTTTCAGAATTTTATTTTCAAATCTTACAATAATATTCTTAGGTTTCCAGATGTTTACTTATGTACTCATGTGTCTGAAGGGTGATAAAGTGTTTAAAGTTAGTAAGTTGGTCATAGTGAGGTGTGAGTAAAGTAGGATTTTACTTTGTAGATGAGCTGCTAAAAGTATGCATGTTTACTAAAACACTGTTTTTAGTATTTTTAACTAATGGATTTGTCACCTACATATATCATATTGCTTAAAAGGCTAAAATAGGATCTATTTTCCCCTCCTAAAAAGAGCACTTTTTAAAAACTTATTTTCTGCTCAAACCATGTCATTATGAAATTGCCCCATGGATTTGTTTTAAAGAATATAAAATGGATTTTCTCTTCAAAATGTGATTTCCAAAATAATGTATTTCCATATTACTATCATGGTAATTTTTTAAACTTAGTCCAAATCCTGGAAGGATAAGTTAATGAACGACAGTTAAAGTTTTTTTTTGTTTGTTTTTTCATCCACATTAAGAGAATGAAATCTGACTTTAAGGGGAAAGTATCTTGATGATTCACATTGGCAGCGATGAAATGCCTTGTTTGTTGCTTTCAATCAATATAGGCAATATATAATTAGTAAAATCTTGATTTGGTTTTACAAAATTACGGAAAAAATGATAAAATATTTTTCCTATGCAGCTTGAACTTTAGCAGATATTTGCATTGTAAATTGAACATCGGGTGTTGCAAACAGGGACACAAAATCAGGGTCCAGTTTTACATTATACGTACATTGTAAATCAATCACCTACTTTCGAGCCAATTCACTCTCCTTATAAAAGTTACTTTTTCTCAAAAACAAACAATTTCCGGGTAAAAAGAACTCACCTGCCCAAATCTTTCTTTTCATGCTCATGGAGGAAGACTTTAGTAAGCATGAGTTGATGAGGTGATCTGAAAGGGAGACAAAAAACCTGGTAATACAGCCTTCAATGAAGTCATCAGTAAATAGTCACAAATGATAAAAATAATATTTTTTACGTGAGTGCCAAATTTTTCAAAGGTCATAAACACCAAATCATAGACAGGGGTCTCTTTGAATAACAAAACAAAAAACTGTCATTAGTCAAAGTCATGCAATCTTTTCCAATGGAAAGAAATTATGAGATACCCTTAATGGCAAAGAACTGAAACTGACACTACTGTGTGTTTTATAATACTAGGGCAGTGCCCGTTCCAAAGGTGCATGTTTATGGTGTGTGGAGCCGCCTGCCATAATTGTCATCTAAAATAAGTTTACGTCCATCATACAAAACTACGACTTTGAATTATTTCAGTTACTTCTTTTAGTGTTGCAAATTTAGATATTTTATATATAAATTTTGATCTATAATTTTAGATAAACGATCTATAATCTGTATTTTTTTTTAGTTTTTTTCTTTTTATTAGATTTCTCGAGAACTGCTGACCAAAACAACTCCAAACCCAACACTGCCTTGTGTGCTGACTGTATCTGGAAAATGTCAACTTCGTACAATGGCCAACTGTCAAGTAATAACAGTGCACACAGACAGACAGACAGAGATTTCATCAATTATACTTAGACTAGGGCATGCCCGTTCCAAATGTGCATGTTTGGAAGGGGCCAGCCTTTATGGTGTGGGGAGCCGCCTGCCATAATTGTCATGTAAATTAATTTTTCATCTTTGAAGTATTGTGGTTACTTCTTCAGTGTTGTCAATTTAGGTATTTTATATCTAAATTTAGATCTATAAATAAAAAGTGAGAAAACATACTCTTATCTGAAGATTATTCCATATTGATGAAAAAATGATTTCTCATACCTTCTTTTCTGATGAAAAAACAAAAAAAAAGGCAGTAAATAGAATAATTCCTCAAATTTGGTTTGATAAAGAAAAACAAAAGGAATAGCCACTATATTCCACGACAGGTTTCATAAAATAATGAGACACTGTTCTTTGTTTATGTTTATGATGTTTATTTATTTTTATTAGATTAACCGAGAACCGTTGATCCAAATGACTCCAAGCTTGACAATGCAATGACCGGTGTGCTGACAAACATATCTGGCAAATATCAACTTCGTACAATGGCCAGTTGTCGAGTTATCTTGGTGCATACATTTATACACAGAGATTTCTCAAATTATAAGATTATACATCCATTGCCCAAATTAAGTTTTATCAATATTCTTTAATAGTAAAATTAACTTATCCCTATCCACAGGATACTTCTGTGGTTGAATATGTAAGAACATTCACCCAATTTTGTGAATGTCCGTCTTATGTACCAGCATATACAGTAATCAGGAACATTTAAGTTGGAAAGGCATATTTTGGTTAAATTTATAAAAATAATTATTTACTGACTTTTCTGCAGCAAAAGGAACATTACTGTACAAGTAAATTTATACCTGATGACTAAAATAGTTTTAATTCAAAACACCACTGTTCATGAAAAGGTTAACAGGTGTGTCTTAAGGCAATTAGACCACTATCATAAGAAAAAAAAATGATCTATTACTTGAAATAGATCATTAACCTTCTTCAAGCAATAACTTTGTCAAGTTGAGTTTATTGATTTCTTTGTGTCCACGCATCTCTATAAGACACTTTTCAGTCTGTCTGTCTGTTGGTCCCTAATATGTTAGATATCAATTTTTTTAGCAGTAATACTTTGGATTGATATGAAACTTGGTCCAGACCTCTGGGTGAACAATCCTCATCTTCCCCCTGCTACTACTACCACAACTAGTAATGCTACTACTACTACTACTACTACTACTACATTTAGAATCCCCTTCGAAACCAGAAATCATTTTTTATTGGGAAACTCTCTGCGGCTTCCTTTTGATACAAGTACAAATCTTTTCAAAAAATGAATGAAAAACTTTTCACATTTGCTAAAAAATATCTAAGAAAATGTTTACATTTGCATTTTATTTTTGTTCTTTGTTTATATTTCCATATATAGAAATGAAAGTCACTAATTGTTATAGTTGCTAATTGCTGGGTATCGCTAAGAAGTCCCTTGCTAAAAAGTGTCACTAATTGTAGGTTGCTAGTAATTGATGCAACAACAGATATGGACGTAAGGATGGTGGACTCATCATTGAACTTATGGTTCCTGTTTGAATACAATGCAATTGCAAAATTATTTAAATACTTCCGTCATTTTTTGACGGCATGAGTAAACTAATGAAAAAAATAATAATCACACATACACAAAAATAATGAAGAAACATTTAAAACTTTCACATCTGTGCCCAACTGGATGATGTACACAGTGAATTTTAGCAGAATCCATCAGTAACAAGACAAATCCCTAGTCAGCAAGGACAGTTGAGTCTGAGATAAGTGTTAACATGAATACATTTAGGGGTTTTTCCTGTAAGTTGTAAATGCTCTAATCCAGGTGTTAGTAAACTCATTGCTTTTTAATGGCATTTGAGCTGGAAATTGTTTTTTTCTCTTTACCTTTTGTTTTCTTATTTCAAAGTAGAAGGATATTTCGCAAGTAACCTTCTAGGGGCGACCAGATGAGCTCATGATACAGAATGAATTATGCATAAGATCATACACAAGAGAGATCAAAACAGAAATGATCAAAAACATAAGGAAATTTAGGGGTTATACTCTTTATACCCTTCCGCCCTTCTGTCAAATAAAGATATTTTTAATTTAATTTTATCTGATTATAAATCATTATTATTAATTTTTATGACTACTTTTTACTTACAGCTTAATTTTATGTATATATATTTATATTATTTACTTTAGCCAATCTCAATGTTTTAGTTGCTTTTTTAGAATTAGGAATTCTCTTCCTGTAACTAATCGGTTATGTGCACTTGTGACATGCCTCAGCAATGCAAGTCTTCATGTCCAACAATAAGGTTGGTATTTTGACACACTATTCTCAGAAAATGTTTCCTTAGAGTTGTCAGTTTCTCAAGTGAGACAACATGCTTGTGACTTATCACCAGAATATTCTACAAATTTATATGTGGTCAAGCTCTTCCTAGTAAAAGTAGATCAGATGTCAAAGATAAATAATGGAGAAGGTAAGCTACTGTGGATAAGACCAAAGCCGTCTTGGCACAGTGGGCACACCAAAATTTAATTTGAAAAATAAAAAGTATGGTTCATATTATTAAATAGCAGACATAGGGAACCATCTCTAAACCTATGTTTACATCAATTCTTGACTCTATATTGAATCCATGTAATAAATCAGGGTCAGCACTACTGCCCATGAGCCTAATCCAGTACATTGCTTTGTCCGGGGGCCTCAAACATTCTTAAGACGACACTTGAATCATCCAAAAAACACCCCAAAACCCAAGGTCGTCTTACAAGTCAGACACAAAAATCAAGTGACCTTAAAATAGTCAATTTTATGTATGTATATATTGTAGTAGAAATGGGGAGGGGGAAAACCACTGACACAGTATCAATGTAATGAATTCAACGTCACTGCTGCAACACAGGAACAATTCCTTCACAGGAACTTTCTCGCTTAACACTGGTAAGCTATCACAAGCTTCTATGACGTCATTCACACTAGAACTTGATTCGAGCACGACTTCAGGTAGCAAGTCTACGCGGCCAGGGCATGTTATAGCCAGAAACATGCCACATCCGGGTTGCTGGCGCTCACCATACGGGTCACCCATGTTCCACATCGTCTATATACATCGGCGACCCGTTTCATTCGGCTTTTGCTTTGCCATACCTTAAGCAGGGCATTTCCTCTTCATCACCACACCCTCCCCTGATCTCAAAATCACATAGTAGCTGCAGCCTGAGGGCGGCCTCTTTTGTCGCGTGCCTCTTACAAGTACTGATTGAGAGTAACCGACAAATGCATTGACTGAAGTCATCCCATCTCTTCCTCCATAATGAATGGCTGCGCTTTCAACAACTTTTCGACTAGCCATAAGTTCAGAAATATCTTGTTTCTGTCTTTTCCCCAAGACGCCAGACTTGTTTCTGTCTTTTCCCCCAAGACGCCAGACTTGTTTCTGTCTTTTCCCAAGACGCCAGATTTGGATCCTTTGTTTCTTAAAACGCAAGACTTGGATTTTTCGTTTCTTAAGATGCAAGGCTTTGGATTTTTCATTTCTTAAGACGCAAGACTTGGATTTTTCGTTTAAGATGCAAGATTGGATTTTTCGTTTAGCAGACTCCGATTTCCGTCACCACCGTCCTGAAACCTCCTTGGTTTCCACTGCCGTTGCCTTGTTCGCCACCACAACTACCCTGGTACGCAGTTCTGCAGGTGCCCTGTTGTTTGACCATTTCCACGCTGTGGTTCTGGCATTCTGCTTTCTATCAAACTCTGCACTGAAGTCAGGCTCGTTTATCTCCATCGCCGCACAGACAGGTGCTTCCTTGGTCTCGTCTTGTTTGTGGAAAAGATTGGTGCCAACGCCTTGACCCCTACATCTCGAGCAATTCCGGGTCACATGGCCTAACCCATCGCATCGGTAGCAACATATGTCTGTACGCACACCTCTCGCACGAGCACTGCTTGCCTCTGTACGTCAATAGCGACAATCCCTGGCAAAGTGTTTGGGACCAGAGCAACTGTAGCAAGTGGTAGTACCAACAAAGGCCGTTTGCATGCAGACTGTCACTGGTTGAACGGCTGCCACGATCGGTTCTCCAGGCGCCGTCTTGTCCTTCATTATGACCCGGGCCCTTGCCAGCAGTTTGTTTATAGTCATGGCATCCATTCAGGAAGAGGCGCGAAGGAGCTGCTTGACATAGTCTGGCAATCCGGTGACAAATGCGCACACACATCCATGTTCAGTCATCTCGCCAAACAATGTCAATAGCCTACACAACTCTGCCAAATACATATCAACCGACTCCCCGGGCGTAAGTGTCGCATTATGATCTGATCATATGCTACAAACGGATCCGTCACAAATGCTGTGTATAGGGTACGTTTCACTTGGTCAACATCGGCCCATGCCTTCACACTCAGCTGTTGGTATACAGCAAATGCTCCACCCATCAGACGCAAAGGAAGAACTCGCTCAACATGTTTCACCTTGCATAAGCTACACACTAGATCAGCTTTTTCGATCCATTCAACGATTGACTGGTTGGTATTTGAGATCAGCCTGAGGTTGAAGGTGTTTTCCCCCATGCTGGTTGCTGAAATAGCATGTAGTGGAAATGGGGAGGGGAAAAAATACTGTCACAGTTTCGATGAAATGAATTCAACGTCAATGCTGCAACACAGGAACAATTCCTTCATGGGGCACTTTCTCGGTTAACACCGGTACGCTATCATAAGCTTCTACGACGTCGTTCACACCAGAACTCCCAAGCACGATTCGAGCATGGCTTCAAAGCGAACTGCCGAGCCTACGCGGCCGGGGCATGTTATAGCCAGAAACACGCCACATCTGGGTTGCTGGCGCTCACCATATGGGTCACACACGTTCCATATCGTCTATATACATCAGCGACTCGTTTGATTCGGCTTTTGCTTTGCCATACCATAAGCAGGTAATTTCCTCTTCGTCGCCACACACACACACACACACTTATTTGATTGCTTTTTTAATTCTTTTTAACCAGTCTGAATAAAAGTTATGATAAAAGAACTTCCCTTTCACAGCTTTGTTCATTTTAAAATGTCAAATAAAGAGATTTGTTCATTTTAAAATGAACTGTCAAATAAAGAGATTTGTTCATTTTAAAATGAACTGTCAAATAAAGAGATTTTTCCTATAAAAATAAACTGAACGCCAGAAAGCAATTATCTAATGTAATGTTTTTATGCACGCAAGAAATATTAAAAGGTATTTTCTTATCTGTTGATCGGTCGCACATGCAAAAGATATTGAGAAGGAGTGGTTGTTTTAAAAAAATGAAGGCACAAATCCATAATCAAAAAAAACCATTGATAAATAACAATCTAATCAACATCACTGAGGCATTGAGCTCGGATAAAGTAAATAATATAAACTGTCATTCCAGGGGAAATTATGAATCACTGCCACCCATATATGCTGTGTTGGGGGTGATCAATTAAAAAGTTGGGCTGTGATCATTAAAAAATGTCTGAATTTTCAAAAAGCAAGTGGACTCAATCTAGTGACCAATGTAGCATAAGCTTACATTGAAAATTGCCCCCCCCCCTCCAACTAAAACCCAGTTTTGGAGGGGAATTTAAAAAAAAAAAACATTTTCCCTACCCATTGAGGGGAGTGTGTGTACAAAATTTCAAGTTTATACTATGAACGGTTAGGGCTGGGCAAAGTCCAGATACCTCAATAGATACATATAAATGTGTGAACACCTGAATAACCTAAACCTTTGGTAGCAGTGATTAATATATATACATAAAATTAAGCTGTAAGTAAAAGTAGTCATAAAAATTAATAATAATTTATAATACTACATTCGGATAAAATTAAATGAAAAATATCTTTATCTGACAAAAGGAGTTATCTCCCCTAGACGCCAGAAGTGCGGAAGGGTATAAAAAGTATAACCGGAAATTTAGTTGTGGCTGAATTAAATTTTGGGATAAAGACTCAAAGTGAATGATACTGAAATAGTTTAAGAAACACTGCTCAAATCCATCCAAATCTTTATAGAATTCCCCTTTTTCTTAACTTTATTTATAACATTATATTTATTTGAAAGGAGCACTCATTGTTGTACAGTGGCTCTAGAAATATTTGTGCCAAAGATGAACAGATACTAATTATTCATTTCAACACTGATCAATGTGCACCCAATTATATTCGGATAACAATGCATGGATTAAGTTTACAATGTGTGGATGTGTTCACACATGTGTTTTCTCAACTTATAAAAAGAATTTGAGATTATAATATGTATCTGATACTGGTCAGTTAATAGGTCTGCAACATGTGCATGTTAGTCATAAGTCACCTGACTTATGAGTAACAAATAGGACATTTGATTTAACCCATTAATAGATAATTATGTAAAAATAAAGGAGTTATCTATATAATACTAAAAGTCTGATTTTATTTATCATAACAAAACCCATGAAGAGCAATTTAGTCACCAACCTGAGAATGTGCACCTTCAAGGAAGATCCTTTATAAGCCATCGCCACAGATCCAAATATCATCTCTTCCAAAATATCAACATCGCTTCCTGGACGAGGATACTATAAAAAATTTTAAATTGACAAAAAGGTAGAAAAAAAGCAACAAGGTTATAAATAAAATAATCAGTGTGTCACATCTATATTAAAAGTCAGGTGATAACACAAGAACTGCAGCAGTAGAAACAATTTTAAAAATTCAAATTATATATCCCATGACCCAGGAGATTATCATTAACAATACAAACAACTCCAAATACAACCTCATAAATTATACAACATTTAATTTACATTGTTTACATAATTAGAAAAATGTATTGCCAAGTGGTTGCTAAATGGTTAAAACCACCTACAAGAGGTTCTGTTTATTTTAGTTCAATTTACTAAGAATTAGGAATTCTCTTCCTGTAACTAATCTGTTATGTGCGCTTGTGACATGCCTCAGCAATGCAAGCATTCATGTTCAACAATAAGATTGGTATTTTGACACTATTCTCAGAAAATGTTTCCTTAGAGTTGTCAGTTTCT
>VCCN01005793.1:37673-70570 GCA_006491835.1 Architeuthis dux
TTCATATCAATCCAACATGATACAGCTTAGAAAATTGATATTCAGCGTTACTAGTTGTGGTAGTTGTAGCAGGATGAGGTGGTGGAGGATGAGAATGGTTAACCTGAAGGTCTGGACCAAGTTTCATATCAATCCAACTTGAAATGGATGAGAAAATTAATATTTAACATATTAGGGCCCAACTGACCGACAAGTGTCTTATAGAGATGCATGAATGCATCTAAAAAAAATTTTTTAAATAAAAATAAGCCAGTCTGGTTAGTCAATCAAAAGAAACCATCACGTGACCTACGTCATGCTGTATTGAGGGTGATCAGTTAAAAAATTGGAAAAAGGGGTGATCAATGAATTTTGTTGGCCAGTGATCACTAAAAAAGTTTGAATTTTCAAAAAGCAAGCGTGAATGCTGCCGAACACAAATTAAGGGATCAATTAGCATAAACTCAGATTGTAAATTGAACCCCACACTAAAAACCTAGTTACGGGGGTATGTTTTTTCTAGACATAATAAAGAGTAAATGTTTATATTTTCAGCTCTCTAGCTCCATTGGTGTGGCCTGTACACACAATAGCCAGCTAGACCCACTTAACTGCAGAAACCAATGTTTTGGTTGAGATTTTCTAATAAGATAAAATATAAAATAAAATAAAACACTAAGTCATCCTTATTTCATCAAAAGGACAAAACCCTATGACATAATTAAAAGGTAGATGCCTAGGTGAGCTATAGTGTACAAATAGAATCTAGATGCATAACTGGGTTATGATGGCTAAGTGGAAGATGTTAAAGTACATGTTACGTAAGAGAACACGAGAAATGAGTCAGTAATGGGGACAGCCCCCAGCACCCAGCCCCCAGCAAATGTGAGTATCAAAGTGGCAGGCAAGCGCCACAGTATCAGAATGTGGGTCAAAGAAAAAAAAATTACAAGTGAAAGAAGATTGTGATATCTTTTTCTTCTCCGAACTGGTTTCTATCAGCAGACATTTAATCTATTCTAACTATACAATGCATCCAGAGAAATTATGAAGGTTACTGTGTTGGAAATTAGGAAGAAACCCATATGAGCATAGCGTTCTTAATTACAATTTTGTGCTGAATTTGAAAGGATCCTTAAATACAAATAAATTTGTTTATGTCTCAATACATAAGCATGTTGATCCAACCGGATTACTAATTTCTCCAAATAGAAAACTTACAATAAGCCGACACTATTTCTTAAATAATTGGCACAAGATGAAAGTTCACATTATTATACAAAAAAGTATATTTTTATGAGATTTTAACAAATTACCTTTTATAAATGATCCTTAAATTCAAACCATTTGAATAAATACAAAAAAATGTTTTTATTAAAATCAGCACAAGTTTAGATTATGAACAAAATATGAGAATGAATATACAGTAAGTGTTTAAAAATTACAATTGGACATTGACTTTCTATACATCTTAGCTAATTTCTTCCCACCCAATTGCCTCCATTCCTTTCCTACACTCCTGAATTTCTAAAAACAGAACTTGTTTTTTTGTAATGAGATTCCATAGGTGCAGTCATTAGTTAACTTGTAATGCAGTGACCTATTACTACAGGGAGTGCACAATAACAAGTAAGCAGCCAACCATGGACACAGCATACACTAGACTATATACAGAATGTCATACAAATAGTATATGTGTATATACAATCAGATATGCATACACACAATATCTAGCAACTATATATGCAGTGCAAACATCACTACTAGTGATATCACTACAATTATTGATACAATATGACCCTAATGTTGTCTGTCTGATATCTGAGGGTCACACTGACCTTTCAAAATAAGTGGACCAATTTTATGAAATTCAAGTAAATGATAGCTTTTTAGTTCCAAACCAAATGATTAAATATTTTAAAAAGGCAAAATTAATGTAAAATACTATAATAATTAGAGACTATCAAGTTATTATTATAGATAAATGTATACTTACAGAATGTCTAGTGAGCAATTGATCATACATAGACAGTATACAAATGTATTCATTACAACTACTTCTAGGAATATTATTTTGTCAAGATAATACTTGTAAAAACTACCACCCATTAAAAGCATATTTTTTACTCTTATCACTATTAATATTTTATAGAGCTGCCAATAATATATCACAAGTAGCCAACCATATACAAACACAACATGCAAGCATTGCTGCTGCTACTACTACTACAGATGTGTAAACACAAAATTATCAGAAACAGGCTACCATATACACATTTATCACAATCATGCACATACTGGTGATTAGCTAACTATATACAAATCTTGAGTCACATTAATATTATGTACATCAATATACATATAAATGATGTATAATGTCTGGTAAATCAGCCAACTGTTTAGGTGCACTAGTATTACTACTACAAACACGCACAATGCATTACTACTACTACTACTACAACAACAAACACACACAATACATTACTACTACAGAATTAGTAAATGCACACACAAATTACTTCTTTTACAATTATATACAGATACATATGTTTTTGTTTTTGCTATACAGAGAATTTGTAGTAAGCTAGCAAACAGGGGCACTATTTGTGCATATACACATAGGTATACAGAACATGTATCAGACATCTGCATATAGATATTGTGAAACTAGTGATTTCAAGAAATCCCTAGTTTCACAATCAGTGTAGTAATGGTCAACAAGCTTGTGAAGCAGACCATTATTACTGTAATGAGTTCGGTCTTCACTGGGTGCTCCACTACTGTGGACTTATGTCAAACTAAGCTTTATATACACTGTAAATACTGAAGCAGAATATACTTGATATTTAATGTTTAGCTTAGTTTGACACAAGGCCACAGTAGTGGGGCACCCAGTGAATATCAAACTCATTACAGTAATAATGGTCTGCTTCACAAGCTTGTTAACCATTACTAAACTGATTGTGAAACCAGGGATTTCATGAAATATTCAGGGATTTCATGAAATCAGTAGTTTCACAATATTAGTATAGTGTATATACATTATTATTGCAGTTACTACTGCCATCATAGATATGCACATACAATAACTAGTAAGCAACCAGCCATATGCACAAGCACCCAATATTATCAGTATTTCTATTACTACCAACAATTACAGACATACACAAATTTGTACAAGTTTCAATGAATCATCAAGGCTAATAAATAACACTTGCTCGGTACAGCACACTGAAAATGCAGGCTACGTACAGGCCAGCAAATTATAGAGTGTGTCATTGCTAAAGACATTCCTCACCAAGTACAAAATACGGCAGGGGGGGGGGCTCATTGTCAATGTAAAAGATCATAAAAGACAGACACTCAAAGTTAGTTTGGGTTAATGAATCAGAGATCAACACTGGGCCACATCAAACAGAAGCAAAATGGAGAAGTAGGCCAGAAACTTGTATCATTGTCATGACACAACATCACTTATTTAGGCAATATGAACTGAGGTAGACAGCAGCAGTCTGGATAGCAGAGAGACAGAGGGGGTGGGGGAGAGATTCAAATGTTATATATTTGTCCTCATGTATGGCTACTTTCAACAACATCCGGAAGAACCAGTTAGTTCATGTGCTTACTAATGAAAATAAGACATCTACTTATATAATACGCCACATGTATGTCTATATTTGTTGTCTGTAATATTTGTCAAGGAAGATAACTATTAAACATTAATTATAAAGTAGTTCCCCCTTTTTGCAAAGGCAGGAACATAAACAAGAAAATGCTTGATAATGTTTGATATTTTTTAAGTACAATGCAATTGCAAATTTATTAAAACTACCCTGAATGGCCGCCCTAACAGGCATTGTAAATTAATGTAAAAAAAGAATTAATAAAATAGATAAAATGGAATAGAATAAATGTTTAATTTAATTCGTTTTTAAAATGTGATATTTGTGACATTTTTTTTTATTTCGGAAAAATGTAAAATACACACCACTTAAAAGAAAATAAACAAATTCTTACTCTTACTCTTACTCTCCCATCCTCTCTATGAACGACTCAAACTCTCCACTCAAACAGTTTTTCATCAGCACCCATTGGATTCAGCTGAAGAAACGGGATCAAAAAATGTTTCCATTTTAACATGAATTTACATTGTAAATCGCCCAACCCCTCGGTTGAAAAAAAAACTAACTTGCTAAAACCTGCCTAGGGGTCACATTGTATTTACACACAAAAGATTTCATGGGTTATGTTGTATGGTTTCTGCAATAGGCTGTCACATATGGACAGATGGACGGACAGACTTTTGGTGAATAAGGTATTATTGTCATTTTTTTTTATGGCAAGGGTAAACTAATTATTTAACAATTTTTATTGGTATAGGTTAATGGTAACCCCCTGAAAACATGTTTGAGGGTAATCAATATTTGATTAACAAAGAGTTGTGGCTGATTTTGAAAATATTTCAATATTTATTCACAACATCCTCAGAACATTATGATTGGAAGTGATTTTCACTACCTACTCAGGAGTAGCTACATTCAAAATAAAACTTAATAAAGAGTACAGTAAGGTAAGAGATAGAATGACACAGCAAAGCGGTGCCAATCATAATCCCAGGATATTGAACTTTCGGCATTGTGGTTTCATTATTACAACCATTCAGGATTCTGATCAATCAGGATTTCAACATTCGGTTTTATGGCATTCGGGATAGAGTGTTTTGGGATTACGACCCAGATCAAGTGTTAAGTGATCAATGATGATGACAAAAGGAAATACCTGGTTAGATAACATGATTTTAGGTCCCGGGAGTTAGGAAGGAATTTAATAATTCCAACCGTTCTTTCTATCTTGACATGTCATTGGTAATTTAAAATTTAGAAAGAACCTCATCCCCATATATTTGCTGTACTACACTCTCTATATGTGTTGTGAAAGTTGCGAGAACTGAATATTTCTGCTATTTGGCCAAGCTATGTCAATTTCAACACTAAGGAATAAACCTTTAATCTACAAAAATCAATACTATTAACTAAGCAATTCAGAAATCGGAAATCATTTTTTGTAGAAACAATAGTCACTAACTAGTTGCTAATTATTAGGTATCACTAAGAAGTCCCTTGCTTAAAACTCCATCAATAATTGTAGGTTCCTAGTAATTGAGGCAACCACATGGATATTTATGGACATAAGGATGGTGGACACATCATTGAACTTATGGTTCTTGTTTTAATACTTTGTTCATAACATTAAGAAAAGTTATTTCTAAAAAGATTTCCTGCTTTTACTAGAGAGATTAATTAACATTTCTTTGCAATAATCTACTATAATAATATGCCAAGTGTATGGGTATATTTATTTTTTGTCTAACACCCCAAGGAAAATAACTTCTATATTTTACACAAGAGTTACTTCCTTTAGAAAACTATTTAATTATTTGTAAGAGAAAGATGATTGTACACAATAATATTTGAATTCTCTGACAATTTTTCACTTGAATTAGCTTTACACTTTTAAAAGAGTTTCAGATGAGGGGTACTCAACCTGTGCCATCTTTTTATATCTAGGAGCATGGAGGTTTATATTCTGTCCCACCATTTTGTTACGTATCCAGGCTTTTCAACAGCTGGGGGAGTAGTTCAAAGTGGAAGAAAAAAAAAGAAATGTGCTTCAAAGAGTCAAATGTCAACCAAAGGATATTGTGATTTCTTTCGAACAGTACCAGTTTAATTATTCTTAATTAGAAAAAGAAAAATAATACCATTGGATAACATTCAACTGCAACTTTAACATTACAATCCAATTAGAAGCTTATATTTCTCAGAGATGTAAAACTAATTAGCATATTTTAAATACAAAAGGGAATCTATAAAAATTTGGGTCAAGTCTCATGTACCTATACCCAATACAGTTAGTAAACTTATATATTCATACAATTTGTAGTGCTTAAAGATATCTACTTTCACTTTTATATAACTTAGGGTAAGAGCTATGGCTCGTCTAGTAAAAAAAGCTTGTTAGCAAATACAGTTGGCACTAGTTCAAGCCTCTGAGCAATATATGAGGTTCGAACAAGTATGCTTAGATCATTTGCATGCAATCAATATTAGTGATATGAATTCTTTTTTTAATTCTCCAACAGATATCAAGTTTCTTCCCAGTTTTAATCTATATGCTTCACTATTCAGTTGAGATAAAAGCATACAGTATTTTATTATCATTCATGCAAGTTTGTTGCCAATGATATGTACACAAATGAATGGCAGTAGGAAAAAAATTGAGATCTAACATTTAAATAATATTAAAAATAAGGCAAATGTTTGTAGGAAAGGAGACAGTAGATGATTATATTCAATGATGACTACTACATTGCTTAATGAGCTGTGAACAAAGTAAATGGAATTGTGTAATTACTGCATGTGCATGTGTGTAGTGTAGAGGGACGCTTAATGAAGGGGGACACTTAATGAATGGAATTAGTAAAAGAAAGGAGTGTGACATATTCTACTTATATGATGAAGAAAAGAAAAGAAAAAAAAGATTTTGCACATGAGCCAGTGCCAGATTTAGACTTGGTGAAGCCCAGTGGTTCCCAACCTTTTCATTAGCAAGGACCCAGGCTTTTGAAAGGTCTGCCTACTCAACAAGCTCACAGACCTCCAGTAATACCTTGGTGGACCCCCAGGGGTCTGTAAGCCACAGGTTGGAAACAGCTGCCCTAAGCTATATAAAGCTTGGATGCCCTTGTTGACGTATTCCAAAAGGTCTCACAAAACATTTTAAATTTTTGGAGGAGCCCTGCACAAACAGGGTTACATTCATTGTTGCAATTTAACCATGGAAATCAAAAAATCAAAATGCATCAAGCTAAACTCAATCTTTATGCATACAGAAAAGTTATATAGCAGAGAGGAAGGAACAAAAACAAAAATATACAACACCAATCATTCACAGACTAAAATTATTAACTCATTAACTTCAAATGATGGAAATTTCCTTCATTGCGGTTCTATGGTTAACTCAATAGAATTTCCATTTTATTGTGATTGATGGCAACTCAGTTCTATTTTGCAATGGATAACTTGCAATGGACAAGGGCTTTTATCTTGCAATGGATAACTATTACACTTGCCAACTTCCGCAGTTAATAGGACAGACTTAAAAATCTGCAGATGACAGAAGGATGCGTTCTTCAATGAGACCAAAAAATCAGATCAAGAGAGCAAAGTAAAGAGCACTTACATCAGGAATTATTGTGAATATAGAAAAATTAAATCAGAACAAGACTCAAGTGCAATAATTACAAAGAATGTAGCTGTTGATTAAAAGACATGAATGTAGAAGAAAAGAATTGAATGACAATGGGTAATTACACAACTCTGCAAAAACAACTCTGATAGACTAGTTGACAAAAAGCAAATGATTTTCCAGATTACACTTGGTTTTCACAGTCTGACATCAACTAATTATTCATTGATTCTCTCAAACCAATGTCACATGTACACATTACCAAGAACTAATTCATTAGATAGATTTATTGAACTAGACCTGGTGCATTTCCTGAAGAAAATGCAAGTGTGATTGCACCACACCAGCAGAAGGCAATGAACCAGTAAGCTTTTTCAAGACACCCAAATTAGAGTCTATGGCATTTCCAGTGCAATTCAACACAAGAACACCTTTCATATAGCAGACAAAAATAAAAAAGATCTCCCCAAGCAGATATTTAAATGGCAGAAAATATGGGTCCGGTTTAGCATTATAGTTAAATCGAAAAAATTTAACTTTTTTCAAAACTAAGTATTAAGGCGCACCAATTAGCGTTGGAATGGCATTGATATCTCGAAAACTGCAGGAGGAGAAGCAGCACCAAAAATACATAGAAGAACAATAATGTGCTTACCCTGTGTGCAATCATTGTGGATCAATTGCTTGACCCTGCAATCTTTTTCTGTGCCTGAATTATGGTCTCTTTGTGAACTTGAACCCTTGTTTTTGCCTTCAGACAAGCCATAAACTGATAGGGGTTTTGCCGCAGTGCTCTGATAACTTCTCTCTCATCACAATCAGACATCTTCTTGGGTCTACCACCTCTGTTATTGGCTCCATAATTATCTGCATCACGCAAATAGTTTTTCACAACTGTCTGATAAATTTGTTCAGCTATTGCACATTAAGATAGTGCCTGATTCCAAAGTTAAAAACTCTTACTATGCTCAAAATACTCTATAGACTTGACACTGTTTTTAACAACAATGGTAACTGATAAATTGAATTTTGAACCCTTTATATCACATCAATTGTCAACAAGTGTAAAGTTTAGTTGTAATGCAAATTTTCAATGATTAAAATTCTGTTAAAACATCAATTCATGAGCACTGCTCAACTTATTACTATTGGACATTGCTTTTTAAATGGCAACCCCAAAGATTTAAAACAGTAATTATTCCAGATAATAATGAATTTATTCAACCTTTTTAACTTGAGTTTAAAGTTTTGTGATGCACTGTATAATATACCCTGCAGACATGCAAAATATGAAAGGCATATCTGGTCTACACTCCTAGATATAAACAAAAACATAGCATGACATGTTTTGTGCATTACAAATCAACAGACACTGGTTTATAGATAGATAAGTGTCCCTTTATTACCTATGATTAAAGAGAGCAGACAGAAAAATGCACTCTGGATTTTATCCACACAATAGTGCAACAGTTTGAGATTACTGAATGGCTGATTGAGCCTATTGAAAATTTTCTCAGACACTACTTCAAATCTATTGAATTTCTGATTGATGCAGCTTGCCAGATTGAATTGAATTTTAAAAAAGACATTGGTAGCACCCAATGCAAAATGTATTCTACTAGCACCCAATGCAAAATGTATTCTAAAGAGTGAAAGTCAAGGGAGATGATTTATAGAAACTATTAAGAAATATCTGTAATTTTTTATTTATTAGATTTCTCAAGAACTTCTGATTCAAACAACTTCAAACTCGACGCTGCCTTGTATGCTAACTAATATATCTGGCGAGTATCAACTTCGTACAATGGACTGTTGCCGAGTAACCACTGTGCACACACACTGAGATTTCTTCAGAGATAGTGTGAAAAAGTCATTTTTAAAAGTTGGCTACAACTTTTATTTTATCCATAAGTGGAAAAACATGAGAAACAAGAGTTGGCAAAATGTGCAAAGTAGGTTACACCTGCCACCTGAGGTTGAAGTAGCAATAAAAAGCAGCAATAAATAAAAGATAGGTTATAAGAAGAGGCAGCAATGTGATTCATCTGAGCAATAAAAAAAATGAGTTAACTGAAGGCAGAATGACAATTACAGGTAAACAGTATAAAATAAATCATAGAAAAACTATAAAGCATTCAGAGAGTGCATACCTCTGCCAATGCTGTACACTAACTGAAAACTGAATGAAAATTTTTTTAAATGTAAAATAAGGGTGATAATTGTAAATGTACAAATATTTAGTTTCTTCCCTTAAAGTTTAAGTCTACCCTTTTTAAGCTATTTTCCAGCAAAATAATAAAAATATCACTCAAACGAAAACATATTTCTGGGCGAGCCCCAAACTTTAATCAATTTTTCCATAGCCCATTGCATATCCTTCCACAACTTTTAATTGAAATTGAAAACTTTTGGAGATATTGTGTGGACAAACAGATGCACAGACAGAGACTTTGTTGGCAGAGGTAAATGATTACTAAAAAACAGACATGTAAAATGATATATTGTCTTCAACAACATTTATAAATAATCTCACAAAAATACTACAGGAAATAAGCTCCCTTCTTCCCTGAGAGGGTTCAAAACAACTTGAATACAAACCCTATTTATCACATGATCTAGCTAATATTAAGAGCAAAGACAAGCACTCACTCAATCCTAGTGTCATTTCTGCTATGAAATAAGTTTTAAATGATTTCCTAGCTATCTTGTCTTTAAGTATTCTAACCTGCAAAGTTTATGTAAACAGTTGTCAATTACATATCACTTGTCAGCGAATGGACGCCTTAAAGACAGAAATAACATGAGAACAATCTACTAATACGCCAAGTGCATAGGTATATTTATTTTTTGTCTGTAACACCTCAAGGGAAATAACTTCTATTTTAGGCATGAGTTTCTTCCCTTAGAAGACTATTTTATTATTTCGTTATTTGTAAGAGAAAAATGATTCTACACAATAATATTTGAATTCTCTGAGAAAATACTCAATTAAATTAGCTTCATACATTCTCTTTATATTCTAAGCTTTTATGTAATTGCAGTAGCAAAATTTAAATACTGATGTCATTTTTTGACAGCAAGGGTCAACTAGTATAAGAGTATACATAAAATAAAAATCGGGTATCTCGGAGTCAATTAGTTGGTTATTAGGCTCGTTAACTCAGAGATACCCGATTTTTATTTTATTCAAGCCATAAAAATCTTAAAAACATTATATATTTTCAGTAATTAGGTGCCCAAGAACCTGTATAACAATTTTCATTCTAATTGGTTCAGCAGATCCAAAGTTCAATATTTTGTGCATGTTGACATATGGTTATTTATATATAAAATGTAAACAAACAATTGGATCAACTGTAACTCACCATTTTTCAATTCCTGGAGTGTTGTCAACATTATAGCCAAATTTCAGCAAAATCAGTTAAAATTTGAGAAATTTTCCCAATTGTAAACAAAAACGTTTTCGCTTACAAAATGTAAACAAACAATTGAATCGGCCATAACTCACCATCCCCCATGTAGAATCCACAAGCCTACATAATATATTTCAATGAAATTTTGTAAGGAATAACAAAGTCATCCAATTGAGAAAAAGGATACGTTTTTTTTCCCCACCGGGGCAACAATTTTTTCTCCTTATCTATGCCTTGGTTATAGGAAAAAGTAAATGCATTGAATGGTTAAGAAACTGCTGGAAAGATATATTTAAAGAAGACAATGTGGCCAATACAACTCCTGTCTACACAAGAGATTGAAATTGCAAAATAACTGAAAAAGGTGATCAGGTTTGGTTGTTAAATTTAAAATATGATAGTTGAGTTGAGGAAATCATTAAAGACAAGAAACCAATCATAATATAAGCTTGATGAGTGGATTATTGCACAGATAATTGTCTTTTGATAATAACTATCTCTAAATTTGTAAATATTCATTACAAAAATAGCTTTAAGTTTTCAGTGAAAATTTGCAGCCTTATCCTAGTAATGTCCATTATTTTAAACAGTTTCCTTTTCAATTCTTTACAACTTTTCCTTTACCACCACTAGAAACAAATTAAATCACATTAAAGTGCACTTGAAAAAAAAGTTTTCAAATTATTTTGTTTTATGTTTGTATTATTTTCACTTTAAATATTTAAAGCAGTTTATTTTAAATGTTTTTAAAGAAAAACTTATCTTTCAGGAATTCATAAAAGACTCATTCAATTTCAGTGCTATTCACAAATTAATTAAAAATAATAAAAAGATGATACATTGTTATTCGTGGAAAGATTGGGAACATAACAATGAAATAAACTAACTTCTTGAATACAACAGATTATTCTAATTCATGGGCAAATCAAGGGAGTCTTCTGGAAGACCCTCAGAATTTACCGAAATTTTGTTATTTATACTGTTTTCTGAGCATCTTCAATCTTTTCTTCTCAACACGACAAGCTTCTTTCCCTTTTGCAGCCAAGGGCCGATAAGAAATTCATAAAAAATTAATCCTACTAATCATTACTTGGGCAAATATTTTGTAATAAAAGGTAATAAAAGTTTAAAACTATCTTATCTGTCATCTTGTAACCCAAAACCCTAAGGTCAACTTGTGAGGCCTTTTTATAAGTGTTTTTATGTAAAGGATAGCAACACTCACAGACTTTTGCCAAAAAGCTATATGTGTCGATTAAAATGTCTGTAATTAGATTAGAGATCTATTAATTGTATCATAATAATCTTTCCGTTATTAATAAAAGAAAGATTGTAGAAAATTATCAACAAAAAATTATTTCTGTAGACAATATAAAACTGGAGATAATTGGGTTTGAAAACTTGTTTACTTTTGCAAACCAGTAAACTAGTAGAAATTGCATTGGGAAATTTTAGCCCAATTTACAGACACAATTTTAAAATTTCACCAAAAATATATTAATGGGCCGATTTCAATAAAATTTTCGGGACGTATTCAATTTTGAATGAACTTTCTTATGAGAAGGGTATTTTGTTGTAAGTAAATTTTATGGAAATATTTTGTTTCAAGTCTCCTAGAAAGGAGGAGCTGCCACTGTATTGCCACTTTGAAGACGTTATGTCGCCACCCTTCACTAGGAAAATTATTTCTGTAATATTTACTAATTGTTTCATGTATGTATACAGAGGCGACATGTGCAACCCGCAGACCCTGCAACTGCAGGTTTTTGGAAGATGGTCAGCTCAATAGGCTGGATCCACCTCTGTAATTGGTACAAGAATCATCATGGTCATAACATTAAAAAGCCTTTTTTTAAACAATTTTAAATCCCTTATTTGTGATTAAATTATATCATTCCAAGTTTCATAGGTTGAATCTTTGCAGCTGTTTTCATATAGAGCTTGCATGTACACCATTTAGATATTTATTTGCCTCCCCATGCTTGTGAAATGCGACACAAGGTAGAGTTTAATGTGGGGTGTACACACATACATGTGGGCAAGAACATAGATTGCAACTAGTGTCATGAAGGCGTCAGGACAAGCTTGACCCTCCCCTTTTAGTGCAATGGGGAGATACTAAACCATTTAGCAAGTGCCAGGTTGGTGAGATTTGTTTCACATATGAAAGAGGGATGAATATCAGCAGATCAGAACAAAAACCCATCTGTTTAACCATCTTGTAAATTCTGCAATACCCAAGTCTTATAAATATCAATATTTTGCAACTGAAAAGGATTCATAAAATACAGACAAACTTCAGACATATGATGCAGAACCAATACAAATAACCACTCATGTTGAACTTACCAAACAATCATGTGTACTTTAATAGCAATATTGAATTTCATCTGCAATGCTAAAATTAAGTCCTTTTTAATAATTAATTTCCCCCTCTTCCCATAAATTGATTAATTTCTATGACTGCATAAATAAAATAAAAAATGGCATAGACTATATTTGGAATAAGAGTATACACCAGACAAAGAAATGATAGAAAATGATTACATATACAAAATGAATAATAATTTATCTAACGGGCAATCATTATACACTGCATCAGAAATAATTTGGAGCCGTTACAGGCAGCTAATGAAAAATTAATATTAGCATCAATGCATTTAGAAATTAGAGCTTAGTCATCAGTATATTAATTTTGTTTGAAGCATTCCAGAAAAAACTGTCTTCTCTGCCATTGCCATATTCATTGCATTATGGTACTAAGGACATGCTCCATACTTTTAAGTTGGCAGACATCTTCATTTGTTAGGTGGTCAGTTTATTTTATTTATAGGCTAGATCTTACCCTATTTTGTTGAAATGTAGCCAGTTTTTTTCTTTCTCCATTGGTTTTTATCAATAGCCAGATTTATAAGCATAAAATTAATATCAAAGGTGGTGATTCAGAGTTCTGTGGGCACTTTATTATATATGCACTTACAGATAGCTAATGCAATGGTTTTTAAGTCCCAAAATTCACCCACTAAATATATAATAGTTTATCTTTAAGGTTCATACAAATTCTTATAGAATCCCAACAGTTTTCTGACGTAGGTGTTTATGAAATAAAGTGACAAAATTGACCTGTTTCTTTTTTTTTTTTTTTTTTAAGTGAAAACATTGGTGTGGATTTTGTTTCTTTATTAGAGTTGAAAAGTATAAAAATTCCTAAAGTAAAATGTAGTCTATTAGTTCAGTATACTTTATAAAATTAACTTGGAATATAATAGCAAGATTTAACTGAAAATAATTATCAATTTTCTCAAGGATATTATAATCATCAAAATGGATTGACCTAGGTGTGGTTGACCTAGTGGCCCAACAGCACAGAGAATGGAATCTGCTAGCAGAGTTCTGAAACAGTTTGTGTTCACTTTGTACTAACGCCCTTGAGAATCGCATGAATTCATCTCCCCCAGCTGGACAGCTATGGGTAAATAGCAGACAACCAGTCTAGGAAACTGACAACTCTGTTTCCAAACCAACGCATTGTGTGGCACAAAGAGCATGCTGTGACATGCAGAGCATCCTGGTCATCTACTGTATCCCAGTCTGTCTCCAGCCAGAGACGAGAGAGTGAAGCTGACAATGTGCACAACTGCCTCATTATAATCCAAGTCTAGTGCAAGTCCTGCAGTGCACCAAAGCTGCACTACCCAGAAGTAAAGCCATAGTCATCTTCAGCCACAAAGGACAAACATTATGATGATGAAGGTTATTCAAATAATTCCAAATAATTCTTTATGATAATGAATTCCATTCATAAACAGGTTTAAAAAATTGCTTCATAAATATTTAAAAATTTATTTAACCTAGCCACTTACAAACATGAAAAAAAATTCAATGGTAAGCATTTTGATTTATTTTTCCTAAACCAAGTTAACTATAAGATTGTATTCACAAATACTGTCAAAATTTTACACTAGGCTACTGCTAGTGTTTAAGTTGCAGATTACTAAAGGCAATATTTATCAAATAAGTTGGCAGAATGACATTTGCATTAATAGTAACACTAAGAAGTGGTGGTGAGCTAGCTTAATGGCAACACAAAGAAATGTGTAAATAGATAGCATGAAAGTTAATGTATGGGTCAATTGTGTAAGGTAGTGATGTAATTTCAGTTTCAGCTCTCTTAAGATAGGAAAGCGAAATGCCTTTCTGGGGTGGGGGTCAGTATATGAATGAAAGAGAGGGAGGACAATAAATGAATGTGTTTTTCCTGGGAGAAGAGTAAAAAGGAAAAAAGTCGGCATGATGAATAGTCACAAGAAACAAACTGGGAGGGACAAGTATGGGAAAGGCCAGTTCATTATAAATAAACAATGGGGAGAAAAATACAGAGGTAGAGCAGTAAATAGAAATACAGTAATAGTTACTTGGTTTGCCAAAAAAAAAAAAGAAAAAAGTACTTAACAGGCAACCATCTACTTATATATACCACATGATGGTCTATATTTTCTGTCTAGCAGTTAGCAAGGGAGATAACTGTTAAATGCTGAACATGGGCTTTTATCTTGTAATGGAAAACTATTACACTTGCCACCTTCCGCAGGTTAAGGTTTCATATTAGTAGTATAGAACAGATTGGAGGAGCATAGTTTACTCTTATCAAACAAACTTTTGTTTTTATTAACACAAGACCTCAATACTTAATCCCTATGACAGTTAAACTGGTGTTCTCATTGAGGAGATGAAAAAGAAAAAGTACCAAATGATGTTTAAAGACTGAATGCAACACATGTATGAGGAAGGCTGAAGAATATATTGTCTGGAATGTTATTTTCAAAACAAGGATGAAGACAATCTTCCTAAAATATTGAATGACTAAATCAATTCAAGGAATTCAGACATTGAACTTCTTTTCAGATAAACAAATAAAGAGACAGAGCGAGAGAGAGGAATGAGAAGGAAAGTTAAGAATTATGCTAAATTAAAATACAGTAGACTCTTGTTATTACGGCACTCTCAGGAATTAAGAGTGCCGTTATAACGAATTTGCCATTGTGACTTTTATACAAAGTCTATGGGTGGCAATCAAAATCCTGAATTACACTTGGCTAAACAAGTGTAATTCAGGATTATGAACCAGACCCAAAGTGTATTAAAATGTCCCATATATGGGTTACACGTCTACAAATAAAATGAATGAACCAAAAAGTAATTATGCTAACCATGGTAGTATGTAATTGTTTGTTGAACGTATCAGTAAATTCTTAATTATTTCAAGCTTATCGTTAATTGAGAAGACTTTTTTGAATTTCTTTTCAGATTTCTGTGTTACTTTAGGCAGCATTATTTTAAGGGATTACTAATTTTAGTTTTTTAAAATAATGCACTGAAATCTTCATGTGCTGTTGCTGCAAGCTAATCTCACACAAGAGTCTTGCGAGCATATAAAAACAAATGTGCCGTTAGATTGTGTTGGTCATTCATTAAATAGTGCTGTTACAATGAAAGTTTACTGCATGTTGAATTAAATAGCCAAAGCGGGGGGGGGTGAAATCATTTTTAATGGTATATCATATTTTGATGAAGTCCTTATAATTTTGAAAAATATTTTTTTTTTAATTACCAAATACAGAGAGTAACAAAAACTATTTCTCTTAGGTATGTGAAATGTTTAAACCTTAAAATTGGAAACATAGCAGAGTCGTGCAACCATCCATGTGGTGTAGTGTGAATGAACTGAGATGTGTTTTGTATGTCCAGGTGACCTGGTTTGTTAAATGGAGTGTTACTTTTTTTTTAAAGGGTTAGTGTCAGTTCATTCACACTACACCACATGGATGATCCCATGACTCTGCTATGTTCAAATTTCTTCTGAAATGAGCAGGGACATTCTCTAAAAAGGGAAAGAGTAACAGTCAAAATAAATGAGGAGAAAAAGAAAAGGAAAAAGAAAAGGAAAAGGAAAAAATAAAACGGGTGGGGGGGGGCTCCAAGTAAAAGGAGTTAGGACAAAATAAAGAGGATGGGTGTCTTGGAACATCACAGTGGAATTTGGGGTCAGATGCAGCCTTTTACCAACTAAGAATCTCTATGCTAACCAGGGATTGGTTCCAGAACAATACTCTATACTCTAGTACAGTGGTCGCCAACCTTTTTTATGCCTATACCCGCATTTGTGAGGGTAAAATTTCTGTACCGCCCACTAATATTTTAAATCCAGTTAGCCACTTAATGGCAATATTAAATGGCTAAAGGTGGCTAAAAGTAAAAAATGGCTAAAATTACATAGATTTAATTTCCAGGTAATTGGGCAACTGTATACACTCCAAAAACTTGTACAAAGACTTCAAAAGGTAAATATACAACATATTTATCATATATTAATGCAATAATGAAAATAAAAGCCTCTATTTTGGTTGGCAATATTTGTAATAACACACGGTTAGCCATAACAAAAGAATAGCACATTCTAAATTTAAAATATGCAAGAAATGAGATAAATACATCTACTTTTAAAAAATCTCATGTACATACAGTAATTGTTTTTATTGAATGTTGAACATAACTTTACAATTGACATTTATAGAATGCACTTTTTTTCGGTAAATGATTACAAAAGATTTCAGAAAAATTGCAAAAGATTATTAATGCTTTATTGATGACATGTACTTTGATAAAGTTTGTAAGTGTACGTTTGTTGATTAACAGGCGCAGGGTTGCTGCTGTTACTAATTTATTATGGAACAACTAAAAGGATATAATTTAGGGTTAGAGTTAGTTATTTTGGGGTTAGTTGTTATGGTTAAGTTTGATTTAAGTGTTAGAAAAACAAATTAAATGATATCCTTTCATTTGTTCCGTAGTTACTTTTAATTCAATGAGATCCTGGTGCTGGGAAACTAAATGGTTCAATTTTGGTAAGGAACAAGCGAACGTCTCCTCTTTCAGTGATTTTCAGAGAATTTCTGTTTGGTGATAATATGGTTCACGGCACTAAAACCCAATTCAACAAGGTGTGAGGTAGGGAAAAGTAGGAGCAAATTAAATATTGCTTTCCACATATTTGGATATAAGGCAGACATTTTTTTATTTCGCCAGAGTTTTTGGTAGCCACTACTATTAAACTTGGATTTGCTTTCTTCATCATGTTTGTTCTAATAATTCTTCTTACATCAGGTTCAGCAACATTTGCAGTAAAAGGACTCACCATCCAGTCATGCACCTTCATACATATGCCATCAATAAAGCATTATTATCTGCAACTGTAGACTCATCCAACTGCATGGAAAATGGTGAGTTTTGGAGAATAGCAATAAGATTATTTTCAACATTAACTGCCTTTTCATCAATGTGTCGTTTTACTGTGTTAGCGCTAACAAATACAACTAAATCTGGTAGTTGAATGAATATATCAATGTGTATGAATCTCGTTTTTTCATAACACCCTCCCCTCTTTCTTTCTCATTTTGTCGTTTGGGACAGGGGTTCCTAAACTTTATTGTATGACAGTACGCTAAGAATATATTTGACTTACTTATCACAACAAATGTATTCACCAACACTTTCCCTTGTAGATAAAAAGATACATATTTCATAGAATCTAATGATAAAACCACTTGATTGGCAACTCTGTTGAGGAAGATGGTTTGGAAAGTCTTTCTCTCTCTCTCTCTGCCAAAAACACTGGTTTTCAATGTATCAAGGCAGCTCTGTGGCTGAAGTAAGACATAATACCCGACCTTGCAATACAGGAATGGGTGATCTATCGCCCACTCGAAAGCTTAAATCACCCAGTGTGGTGCTTTTGGTATGCACCAAGCTCACCACATGTACCCACCTTCTTACTTAAATCTACAAGATTCAATCTTTTATTATTGCATCTAATCTTTACATCGAGCTGATATTTAAAGTAACAGATTAGATAGATAGAAATAGATTTGTTCTCATAGATTTCCTTCAAGCACATGTCCCATACCTCTAGATGACAATGCTACCATGTAAGAGAGGAACAGTGAAAAATGCTGATCCTCCTCACTCCTGTGCCAGGTAAATATGAAGAGTAATCTGTAAGTTCATCTCAAGATGGGCCAAAATGTTTTTCCACAGTTGATCATTATTATTAATTTCTGTCTACCTTCACCTTAATTTTTAGTTGTTTTTATCACAACTCATCATGCTACAGCAGTAAGTAAACAGCACAGATCAGGAATAAAGAATAAGCTCCCAGTGGGACTCAAACTTGTGTCCCTTTTGCCTAGGGAAGCCTGGTAAACACCCACCTGCTATACCACTTAGCTACGGGAACTAACTGGCTTGCAAAAGTCCAAATCTAATCTTTAAACCTACCCGAACCCGATATGTCTGTGCCATGTTTGTTTTGGTTTCTGAAGATAAACAGCAGTCAAAAATTATTAATAATGATTTACAATACATCATCTAATAAAAAAGTAATTAATAAAATAATTACCACAGTTTAGTTTAAGCTAAGACTATATATGAAAGCAAAGCAAGAATATTGACAAATGATATAAATCAATGAGTTCATGTCATAAATTAGAATATATCTCACTTAAATGTTAAAAGTGTGCTTAAATTTATTAAAACTTATTAAAAAATTGTCAGCCCTTGGGAGTATAGTTTTAAAAGATTTCACAAATCAAAGAAGTAAATTAGTTCACATTACTTAAATCTTAATACCAAAGAATACTATACCTCATTATTTTCATCCATATGATGGAAGGCTTTTGAATCAAAGAGCAACTGCCTGCCACGAACATCACTATCAACATAGACGACAACTCGGACTTGGCCCTTGTCAAATTCAGGTGAAATCCATCTGAATTAAAATGTACATGTATATACACACTATAAGTGTTCAGAAAAAATATTTTAAACAGACATTGTGAAATAAAATATGAATGAAAGTAAATGTGTGTCACAGCCAATCAGGGCTGGAGTTATAATATATTTGCATGTTTATAGGACAGAAATGAAAATGACTCAAATCAAAAACAGCTTCAACTCAATATTCTTTTTTATAACAACAAAATAAAGCTATTTGTAACAGACAATATACAAGAAAATTCAAATTTATTTGAATTAGAATATATTTGTGTATATACTGAGTAACACAAGTAATAAAGCTTTTTTTAACGTGAGAACCCACACAAAAAGGCAAAAGAAGAATTGAGGAGTTGTTTTTAGTACCCAACATCAATTAGTAATACCTTGAATAGTACTGATTTGATTAGTGTGGGTTTTCATGTAGTATGGTTATGGTATTGCTGTACAAATTAATGTAACCAAGTATAAAGTAAAAAAAAAAATACATTAAATTATAATAAGATTTTGAACAGTGCAGTTTTGTACAGTACAGAAAATTTTACAACGAATTAACTGCACTAAGGCAGCTGTACTTCTTTTCAAAAAGGCATTTCTGGTGTTTGTGGCACTTAGAATGTGATGCAAATTCATCATCACTTCTGGCTTTATATGGTTCACAGATTTTAGAATGGTCTTAATATACTTGATGGCAGCCATGTTGCACCTAAAATTCTAAAATATAGAATATTTATGTATAACTAAGAAGTAAACAATGGAGCAATACCCCAAATAGCAAGATGAATTCATATATTTTACTCTGGGTATGATGGATTCCAATATTAAAATGATCAGCTAAACAATTTAACCATATTGATCCTTGTTTTTGTTTTTTTTGTTTTATTATACTTAAAATATTTGCAATAAGAAAGAAAAAAAATTCTCAGCTTTTCTAATTTTTCCGGCTGATTAGTAAGAAAATTTGATGACCATAGCTCTGACCATCCCTGAATTATGTTAGGACATTTGTTAAATTAAAGTAATAGTAGATTTGTAGGTAAGCGTGAACGCAGCCAAACACAGAATGTACATTGTGAATTGAACCCCCCCACTAAAAACTTATTTTGGGGGAGAATTTTCTAAAACTTGCTAAAAACCTGCTCCTGGGTCCCATTAGTAACCACGGAAAATTTGCTAGCCACAGCTCTGGCTGTTCTTGAGTCTTGCTAACACAGACAGACTGACATTTGGTGAATTATAGTAAGACGAGCATAGAACCTGTCAAAAATGACAGATAACATAAAATATACAGAATTTGAATCTTTAGGTAAATTAAAACCAAAAGTTACTGAGCAAAAGCTGGAACCGTGTCATTTTTAGTGTTTCATGTGTTTTAGTTTTTTGTTATGTTTTTAAATTTGCAGCGATAAGAGGGGAAAATATATTACTGATTTTTAGCTAAAAAAAGTGGGGGTGCACATTATATTTGAGGTTGCATTATACTCTAAGTAAATACAGTAATAAATATTAAATTAGTGAAATTAAATATTAAATTAATAGATTTTTTAAATATAGCCCATTGTATGTTTTTTCAATCCATCCGTTTATCTTACTATAATTCACCTATCTTTTATGCCCCCTCCCCTATATTTAAATTAAATGTGATACATGAGTTCATGATGGCAATGATTTTCAAATAAGGTATGATTCAATAAATACATAGTTCCCTGATCTCCTTTTGGGGCCAAAGGCCCCATCTAGGCCTTCTGCAGGAACTAGCTGTAAATCCTGCCCATAGTGCAGATTTTCTGCCATTTTCATATGAATCGTTAAAAAACTTTTTTTAAAAACTTATTGCTAAGATTGTTTTTGTTTTTTTTTTTTTTTTTTTTTTTTTTTTGAAGTAGTGAAGTAGAAGGCACATGACAGGATCTATGAAGCGGAATGTATACTTCAGAGGTTGGGGGTGGATATTTAACTTGAATTTGTTTTTTTCTACCCACTCACCATGTCTGCTATACAAGACAATGCAGCTTCTCTCTGTAAGGCTCATCACCAATAATTCATTGAACTACTTGTAAAGCCTTTTTCTATGAGGATAAGTGATTTTTCCTGCCTCGAGAACTGACCAATATCTTTTCATTGTATTCAAGTCACCCACTTCAACTATCTATACTATAAGAAAGCCAATAAAGAGGTCAACTTAATAAAGAAAAAGAAAACAGGTCTGATTAGTCATTCAATAGAAATAATCATGGCAGCATACAGGGTTTGGGGTGATCACTAAAAAATCCAAAATGTACGTGTGATATATACTTAGCCAGCCAGCCAGACCAACTTAAAAACTGAAGAAACCTATGTTTTCTAATTAACATCTGTTTACAGATTGATGAAAGCATTGACAAAGTTATTTCTGCTGCTATTATAAGTGTTTGGGTGTGTCAAGAGTTGTGTAGTAAAGCATTGCAATTTGTAATCAACAAGTAGCACACTAGTATAGACAGACTCTACATTAACTTTACATTCAACATTATGAGAAGTGGGCTGCCCAATAAGAGTATTGCTGGCATTGATCAGTTCCTCCTATACATCCAAACATACAAAGATACCAATCGCCCCACCCCCCAAAAATCGATATTAGATAAAATAACCATAATCACATAATACAGACTAAAACTGCAAACTAAGAACATGTCAGCTATTAGTATTGTATCTTGTTCTTATTTTGCAGTTGTGATAGTGATAATTTTGTGGGCTTTTGAAGAATTTTAAAAATTCCTTCCAGATGAAGATTTTGAAACTTAAATGGGGGACATGTCCGGGCAAAGACGGCTGTATGGCAACCGTAAACAAAGCTACAGATATATTACCAGAAATTATTAGTTAAATCCTTAATGGATTTTTACATACACATGACCTTTTCCCTCAGAGTAGGATGCTGCAGTTATCTAGTACTTACTGAACAATTGTTTTTCTAACAGTCAAAATGCATCCCTTTTTTATTTCAAGTTAATATGTTGTTTTTTTTTTTTAAATCAAATTCATAAAATTGGGAAATATGGTAAAAGAATGACTTTCCAAGTCATTTAAATTTTTTTTAAATTATTGTTTTAAAATTTTCTACTATTTGAAAAGATTTGATGCTGGAAATATTTAAAGATAATTGAAAGAGTATAAAAACAAATGCACATATATACACTAGTACTAGTGTACCCGTGTCATCAAAAATGACAACAATTTTATTTTTTGTTTTTAAATTTTGCCATTAGCTGCTGTGATGTATTGTCCCCTTTCCCCAATGTATACAATCGGAATGACATACTTAAAATTTAACACTGTTTCATCAGTGTACCCTTGGCCTATTGGTAAGTCATCAGACTGTTATGGTCTGCATCAGAGTTTGAATCGCGGCAGTTCCACTTAATTTTATATATCAGTTTCCTTCAGCATGACAGTAATCAAATAAATAAACAAATAAAAACACATCAGTAATTATTATATGTTTTGATATATTAAGAAACACAAGACATATGCTACTTTTCATAGCATATGATTAAACAAAAGCATGTATGACTATTAAAAATCTAAAATTGGATATATCTGCCCAACACCTGATCATGGTTATAAGATACGCAAAGATATTGTGTGGAGAGGTAATATGACTAGACAGCTACTATCACATGGTTATTAAACAAAATCTGTAACACTGACAACCAGCCAAATGGAAGTTGTACGAATGATCAGTCACAAGATCAACCTTGTGATGGTGGAATTGAGCACTGGTTGAAGTTGATCTGAAATAAGGTCAACCTTACACTTCCATCAGTTCATAAAAAGACTAACTTTGTGTTTAAACACTAAATTTTATGCATGAAACATTATTTAAAACTTTATTTCATCCTCACATAAAATTCAAATTAAAATTATAAACAAATACTAACCTAGCATTCCAAGGGAAATTATGAATCACTGCCACACACATATACTGTGTTGGGGGTGATCAATTAAATAGTTGGAAAAGGGGGTGATCAATGAATAAGTTACTTCTCGCGCCTTTTGTTGGGCTGTGATCACTAAAAAAGGTCTGAATTTTCAAAAAAACAAGCAGGCACAAATTAGTGACCAATTTAGCATAAAGTTACATTGCATATTGACCCCCCCCCCTCTAAAAAAGTTATTTAGGAAAAAACTTTAAAAAAACTTTAAAAAAACAAAAATACATTTTCCCTACTCATTGAGGAAAGTGTGTGTGTGCAAAATTTCAAGTTTCTACTATGAACGATTAGGGCTGGGTAGAGTCCGGATACATACATAGATACATATAAATCTAACACATGAATAACCTAAACCCAGCAATACAGTGTTGTGGGTAGTAGTGATTAAAAATTACAGAGAACGTAATTCAACAAAGAATACAATTTCCTTTATGCTTATAAGCATCAGCTGAGCTCCATGCCACCACCTCATGAACACCTGATGTGTTAAGATCTATTACAGAAAGTACAAAGAGTAAATAAAACATGCAAAATTTAAGAATTTTTCACAAGTATAGATTTGATGGATACCTTGTAGTACAAATGTTAAGCATAACAAAAAAAAAAATCTTCTGCATATGGGTCATTTCAGTATATTTAGACCAAGTGGACTGCAGAACATATATGGCTAGTGGACTACTTATCTATGGCCGGTGGTAGAACCAGTGTGTGTGTGTGGGGGGGGGGGGGCTACAAACATCCTCCAAAAACGCAACCAGGGCATTACTGTAGCAGCAGTAGCCAGCATTAAAATCCTCTTGCTCCTGGCCAGTCTGGTTTTTTTATTGTGTGTCTCTTTTTGCATTTAATGATTTTAATCCGTAATATTCTATAACTTTGAAATGACAAAGGAAAGTTTTAAAGAAAAGTGGGAAGATTTGTATTTTCTAACAAGTAAAGTACCATGTTTGATATGCCTGCATACTATTGCTGCATGAAAAGAGTATAACATCCGGAGCCATTCTGAAACAACACACTGAACAGTATAAAATATCCACTGGAAAGATCTGAGAACAAAAGGTTGACAGCCCCTTTGAAGCAAACTTGAACAAAACAAGTGAGAATGTAATAAGAGCAAGTTTTGCTTTCATCAAAATGATCGGTGAATCGTCTCGACCATTCACTGGAAGTAATTTTATCAAAGAATGTCTTTTAAAAGCCAGTGAAATCCTGTGTTCAGAGAAAAAGAAAATCTTTGAGAACATTAGCTTGTCAGCAAATACTGTTGCCAGCCATATCACTGCAGATACTGCTTATTGTGCTGTTCTTATTCAAGGAGTTGACAAAAACTTCAATCTCACTGAAGAATCATTAGATTTACTACCTTTGAAGGGAACAGTTTCAGGGCGAGAGAACTGGAAACATGCATTGAATGTGCAGGATTGGTCTGGTTAAAACTTGTGTCAGTGGCAACAGAGGTACACCTGCAATGTGTTCTGAAAAGGTGGATTTGGTTGGCCTTCTTAAAGAAAGACTGAACAGCCTTGGTGTGTCCATCTCTGCTATCCATTGTATTCTGCACCAAGACGCAGTGTGTGGGGAAAAGGTTGCAGATGAAATACACTATGGACGTGGTTCAGAAAACTGTCAATTTTATACAGGCAAGAACTCAATCACAGGTAGTTTACTTCTTTTCTATCCATCATGGATAGTGAATATAAGAGTGGTTGTACCATACTGAAGTGAGGTGGCTCAGTCGGGAGAGGGGGGTGTTCTGAAAATATTTTTTGCTTTGAGAGAAGAAATTGGAATGTTCCTGAAATAAGTGATCCGACTTTTGTATCTAACCTTGCATTCCTCACTGATTTGACAGACCATTTGAACATGCTAAACTTGAAGCTCCAGCAGGTTAATGATATATGACAGTGCAGTGTGGCAAAGTAGCTTGCAAGTGGTAACTTAGCTCACTTCACACTGGCATTAGAAAAGCAATTCAAGTTTTTGCTACTCTACTGACCATGGATATTGATACTGTTTCTGAGGAAATTTCAGATGGAGTTAGTGGAGAAAATATGCAGAGGTTGGTGACCCAGATGTCTACTAGTTCCTTCCACATGAGAGATTTCCCAAATTGTTTGCCTCATCTTTGCAATTTCTAGCCATGTTTGGAAGCACAAAGTTTGTGAGCAGTTTTTCTCAACAATGAAAATAAATAAATCTGCACTATGCACAAGACTTACAGATGAACATTTGCAGTCTGAGTTGAGGCTGGCTAATTTACATGATTTGAAGCCAAACATAGAATCCCTGGTTGCTGCAAAACATTGCCAAAAGCATCAACATGAGATGACTGGAATCAAATGAAGGCATTAAGAACTTTAACCTTAGTTGTAAATCTGACATTCAGTAATTAATTCAACTATTTTATTTTTATTCACATTGGACTTTTTGTACTAGTTCACATACTCCCTTTATTGTCACATATACATTCATTTTGATAAATAATGGGTCTCCCATGCAGCTTTTTAGCTGTATTGCAGTTTAGCACTATTACTGGTGGAAATTGTAGACCCCTCCCCACTTCACTTTTGGCCTGTTGCACGGCTTTCCCAGAACATAATGGCCCCTTTGTGTCCTTGAGTTTGAGACCTCCCATTTAGACCCTCTGAATTTGACAGTCTGATAGAAGTGATACTGCCCTATTAGGGATGGGGGGTCTGTGAATATAGGCCTAAAACTGAATTAACACCTCACAATTTTGGGAATCTATTTGTGAACGATTATAATAACATTTGTGTTTTTTTTATATTATATTATATTATATTGAATTGAACTAAAAGAACTTAGGGATATTTGGTGTTTAACAATGATAATTGACTGTTTGGAGTTAATGAACGTTTCAAGGTAGATGGCGCTTGCCAATGCATTGATGATTGATTTGCATATCAATTGTGGTGCTGAAATGTTAGCCAATCATAGCTAATGTTGAGTTTCCACCCCCACCCCCACCCCCTGGTAGATAGGCTTCCCAGTGTATGAGGGAAAGGAGGACATTTTGCACAGGAGTGGAGCATGTGGAAGGACTACATTGGAGCAAGTGAACACTATAAGATAACTGATAAGAACTGTCATGAGCACACAAAAAAACAAGTCATAGAGAATTATCTTGAATTACTTTTTCTCAGAATTCTGTTTCTTAGAAAAATATAGTTAACCGATAATAGTTCATGACATTACTAAAAAGCTTCCTTTAGTAATGTCATTAACGCTGTGGACCTGTGACCAGGTTTTGAATCCTTTTGTTAGTTTATTTATGTTATATTTGGGTGTATAAATCTTTTTTTTTAACCAGGCATATCATTGCAAATGGAGTTACTATTTGAGGTTAGCAAGCTTCAACCATTGGGCCATAAAATAAACAATTTTCTATGTGTACTAATAGGACCCCCGGAGCATATTTGTTTTTGAAAATTTCCCCCTAAAATAGTAGGAGGGGGGGGGTCTGCATTCGCGTTCACCCCAATAATGAGCTGATTTCCGTCTATCTTTCTGATTCTGTTTATCTGTATGTAACCTCTAAGTAGCCAGAGGTATTTAAGCAACCTCTTTAAAAAAAAAATTTAAAAAATAAAAAACAGTTTTGATTTCTTATTGGGCCCACCATTTAGTCCCCATGTTGGCCTTCTGCAGGAACTAGCTAAAAATCCCATCCTACTGGCAGGTTTTCAGCTAGTATGTAAAACTCAAGGGTAGAAATTAATGCATCTCTATCTGATTGGCACATTTTACCCAACCACCACTGTCTGATTAAAAATATAACTCTTTTGGGATTCTAAGAGGAGACAAAAGATGACTCAAAACAGCTCTAAGCAAAAATATTCAACTTCCTGATTTTACAGATATTTAAACAGCCACCTGATGCTGAACCCATCATTTTTAATTGAAGTAATCGTTATCAATATTATATTAGAGTCTGCTTTTAATTGATAATTGAATAAAGACATTACAGAATACACAAGAACAATATGCTTATGATGATTAACACACTTTATGAATATAAACCTAGTGTGCGCACACACTCATTTAATGATATAGTAATTGGTAATTAATGAAGAATCATTCACACAGTTAAAGAAAGGATAATGACCAAATTAAATGCAGAGAAAGAAAGAAAAGTTGAGATAAAGAGGGAATAAACGAGTGGCAACCATGCTGTGGGATCACAGTTGAGTGGTCATTTAAGTATCCGTGACCTTGTGACACAAATTCTTTGTCTGAGGACAGTAGAAAGTTGTATCTACCAGTCCACCACCTGTTAGTATTATGTGACAGAGTAAGATGGGAAAAAGAACTGTAGCAACCAGTGAGTACATGTACATAAAAGTTTTTGGAGGGAATATGGCTGGTGACTAAAGCTAACAACTAATATTATAGTCCGGGGGCCAGCACGGGCTACCGTGCCCCCCCGCCTGATTCTACTTTTAGGGTGTTCTCTTTCAGAAAAAACAATGTTCCCAAGAAAAAGTTGGGAAGAACTACCTCATTTGCATAAAACAAAATACCTATAAATTAAGATTTAGGGTAAAATAAAGTGGATTTTTGAGTTCCTCATGTCTTAAACGCATGATTTAGCCTTTTAAAGTACTCAGATATGTCAACTGGGAGACGAGATATGAAATTCTGTTTTGTTGGTGTATGCTGGCGACCATTTTATTTTATGCAAATGAGGTAGTTCTTACCAACTTTTTCTTGGGAACATTGTTTTTTCCCTAAAAGTAGGATCATGCTGGCCCCCAGACTATTAGCTGAAAAGGGAGGGAGCTTAGCTCTTGGCATTAGAATTTTCAGATCTAAGACTGTGACTGACGACTCCCATTCAGGTTCTGTGCAAATACCAGTTATCAACAGATAAAAATAAATACTATTAGATTTGCGCGCACACACACGTACACACACAGGAAGTAAGACAGAAAATGTAACATTGCCTCTGTTGCAATTACAGGGTGCCACAAAAGTCATTTTTTTTTTTTTTTCCAAAACAAACATGAAAACTTTTGAAAATTGGTACACATAAACTAGAATGTTTGAGAATTTGTTATTTAAATTTTGCCAATTTCAAATAAGAATTACTTCACTGGTAGACTTCTACATGTGAGCTAACTTCTTCATAGCACTTTAGCGAGCCAATAATTGAGAAAGGCATTCCTGACATCAACAATCATTTTGAGTGGGATGTTTGCTCAACATTCTCCGATTCTTGCCTCGAGTTCATAAAGGTCTCTCGATCTTGTTGCATTAACTTTGCTCTTTATATAGTCCCTCAAAAAGAAATCATTACTCTTGCCAGGCTGCAATTTTGCACCTAAGTTCAATGTTAGTGTCATTGCCATAATAATGAAAAAGAAAATGTCTAGTCACTTTTGAGACACCCTGCAGTGTCACATTTAAAAGAATCAATTCACATACATCTATCCTTGTTCAATTTCAACCAAAACTGTCTTCAATTTGCACAAATTTCCCTAAAAGTGTTAAAGATAGGACTAATTTTAAGATTAAAAAACAATTAGCAATACAATTTAAATCATAGCCCTTGCTAAAGTTGGGTATACAGCAGCCCCTTTAGAGAGATAACCAGAAGTTGTTGCCTTTCAGAGTTCCAAATCATACAGAGAAAAAAAGATTTTTTTAAATCAGCTAGTTTTGTTACAATTCAAGTAATTTCCTGCTCCAGGTTAATTTCAACAAAATTATGTATTTATAAAACATCATGTTGGTGTATAAGTTGACCTCTAAGATTTTGAGATATTTTAGGCTTATATTTGCCAAATAAGTTGACACTGCCTAAAATAAGGCAGCAGTACTTCAAGACTGAAAAGTTCAGGGGGTCTAAATGAACTGATATGAACCATTAGAGGAGTTTTGTTATGATTAAAACATCAATATATGCTGGCATATACAGTATTTCCTAATCTTACATATATGAAATGCAGTTCCCTTAATAAATTAAGAGATTTAATCTTTGTGGCTTAAAGTATTATATTCAATGATTAAACCATATTTGCAAGGTTCCATACTCCTAACTCAAGAAATTCAGATGAGAAAAGAAAATACAAAGCTTAAAGACTGGTCATTAGAATAGGCACTTGGGCTGCAAGATAGGAATTGCAGCAAGAATAAACCTTAGTTAAAACTGCTTGTAAAAGCAACAATAGTAAAACAGGTATCATTAAAGATTTACGTTTTAAATTCCTGTTTTGTAAGTACATATTAAATTTTCATATTTGTTACACAATCTCAAAAAGATTTTTTGTTCGTCTGTCATCACATAACTCAAGGATGGCTACAGCTATGGCCACCAAATTTTATGTGGTTACTAATGGGACCCTGAAGCATGTTTTTATCATATTAGTTTTTGAAAATTCTAGTTTCTAGTGAGGGTTTTGATTTACAATGTAATTATAAACTGAACCCTTATTTTGTGTCTTTCAGGTTAGCTAAACCAAATCTTCATTTTTTGTTTTAAACTATATAAAGTAGACATCTAGTTAGGGCGGATTTTCGGCTAGTTATAATTAATGACTAACTAACCGAGAGATTTTTGATAGATATAGTCAAGCTAGCGCCAATTTGGCAGTGGATACCAAAAGCAGCAAAGATTAGAAAGAAGCTGTTTGACAATCAGGTGCAACAAGTAGTTGGTTAAGTATAGGTACTGTCAGAAAGTTATTCCAGATGTACAAATGAATGCAAGAGTGGCACCACTAACCAGACATACTTTCAGCCAGCCACAGACATGATGATATAAATAAGAAAATATGCCAATCTGCATGTGGGCACACAAAGTGAAAAAGATCTTGATATCTCTCTAAAAGATAATTCTCAATGATGTTGTTTTCTATAGACATATATGCTATCAGATACTACAGGAATTTAGTTTAGGTTAATGTGTGGATGACAGTAGCTTCAATGTTAGAGTATAGGAGGTCAGCAAGTGGTTCAATCATTAATATTAGCTGAACCCGTGGAAATTCCACAGGTGTTAACAACTAAGATTATCCATTAACTCATGCCTCTGCTCTTCTCACCCTTTGCATGTATCTTCTCATGCTCTCCCTTATCCCTTCCAATCCCGCCCAGGTTTTATTTTAAATGTTATACACACATGGATTTGTTTCATATGCAAAAATCTTCAAACCCTTCAGTAAACTACCCAACTTTCTTCTCTGCCCTATCTTTTCCAACCCTCTTATTAAACTACCTTTCTTTTCTACCCTCTTATTAAACTACCTAACCTTCCCCTTATGTTACTACTGAAACTGAAAGCGTAACATTTAAATGCAGGTAGGAACAAGGAGAATAATATTATAGATTAGTATCAATATCAAACTATTTCTCCTACAAAAATTAAATAAAAGTCATTTAAAATATTAACATACTTTTCCAAACCATGGCTTGTGTTACCAACAGGTCATATAAAAGTCGAGCATACACGGGCAATGTATTGATAATTTTTATGAAAATCTTTTAGTTCCTTTGATGAGATAAAACTACATCTATTGAAGCTTATGTTATCAGCTTTGATAAATATTGTAATAATATGTAAATGTACTAGTGATCAATAGTTCATTCATTGTTTGAATTTACATTTTATCAGCTGAATCTAATCAAAAGTTTTCATAGTTAGTTACTGTATATACCAGTGTATAAGTCGACCCCCAAACTAAGGTTTAATTCAAGTTTAGTCCAATATTCGCCTGACTATCAGCTGACTCTCCAAAATAAGGCAGTACTATGTCCATCAGACTAATATGATCCATTAGGGAATATACTTGATTCTTAAAATGTTGACTTGATAAGACAGTATATACAGTAATAACAGCAGTTCCTATTCAATCACTAGTGATAACCAACTTTATGTCTCCACAATACCAAATGTGACAGTCCATTAAAAATAACAATAGACATATTGAAGAGGTTTAGGGGGGGGAAGTCAGTAATTGCTTTTTTTTTTTATTGAGAATTTTTGAAAGACAAAATTAGTAACTCTGTTAAGTTAAGTTTGATTGAAATGAAACTATGAATGTGGGAAAAGAAACCAAAATTCTTTGTAAGAAACCACTTTTCTCCATGGAAGGGCAGAGAGCCACAAGATAAAGCCTGTGTGTGTGTATATAATCTTTCTTCCAAAACTACAAAAACCCATTGGCAACCCATATATATGAGTGAATTCTGCTTTACATAAAAGGGACACAATTATTAAATAGGTTTGATTCGGTTCTTGCACAATTGGTCCTACTAAGCAGCTATTCCTTGTGACTGATGGTCCATTTAACCGGAATCCACTGTATATAATCTTTCTAAAAAAAAAACAACAAAGACCATTGGTAACACCAGAGAAGTTCATTTCAAAACCCTTATGTTTTTGTCTCTAACTTTTAAGTTAGAGAGGAAAATTTGCAGTGATTCCACATATTCTTTAAAATTTTAAATTATAGGCTGTAAGTAATGGAAACAAAATTCTTACATCACTGAAATCTGTAATAATTTAACAGTAAAGCAGACAGCAAAACTGTCTTCTATTTAGCATTTATTAATATACCTTACTCAATGACTGTTTTATTATTTATAGAGGATTAATCATAAATATTTTTACTTTTCAATAAACAAAATAATCCTTTTTAAGAAGTCTTGCCTGTCCCCTTTCCACTTCTGCTGTGTTGGGGGGTGGGGGGTAGTGGCTGGAAATGAGGAAGTACGGAAGTAGAATGTGGGGATATTTAACTTAAAATGTCATACTACCTTTTCCCCATGACAGCTGCACCAACCAACACACACTGTATCAAGTTAGATTTTTTGGATATATACATGTATGAATATTAGAAGCGGGTCAAGTGCCACAAATTTGTATTTTCAAGTTATTTACTCAAAATGAAGGTAATCCTCACATTTTCCAAGTGACAATAAATAGACAGTGTGAATATGGAACATGATGGCCACATAGTTCATAACTAGCTGGGATACATGTTTTATTGTCCGGTTAGGGTTAGCAACATCAAAAAGATTTTCAAAGGGAGACAAACTAGACTAGAATGAAGATCATAAAAATAAATGAATTAAACATTAAGAGTAAAAAGTATTGAATTGTGCATTTTATACTCAGCCAGGATTTTCACAAAAAAAAAAACTAGCATTACAAGAGAAATTATAAATCACTGCCACCCATATATGCTGTGTTGGGGGAGATCAATGAATAAGTTACTTCTCTCGCTTTTTGTTGGGCTGTGATCACTAAAAACGGTATGAATTTTCAAAAAACAAGCAGGCACAAAACTAGTGACCAATTTAGCATAAACTTACATTGCATATTGAACCTCACTCTAAAAACCTATTTAGGGGGAGAATTTTGTAAAAACAAAAAAAATTTCTCTACTCTTTGAGGGGAGTGTGTGCACAAAATTTCAAGTTTTTACTATGA
>VCCN01005793.1:73046-94524 GCA_006491835.1 Architeuthis dux
ATATATATGTGTGTGCCCCAAGATTATGGGTGGCGTAGGGACTATTGTGGTCTTAATCGGCACTGCACTATCATTATAAAATATATTAATGACTAATTACAGTTATTTCCAAAATTTAATGATAATTAATCATGCAAGTTTTTTTTAAAACTGCAATCAATAACGAATTTGAGATTAAAATAATTTAACTGTTACAATAAATGGTTACCCAGATTATATATTAAACTACGTAGAGAAATAAACCAAGATACACGTGATTCAAAATCCATAAATTAGATTTCACAGAAATCCAAGAAGCAAAACGCTGCAATTTATTTAAGCAAGCGAATGAGAAGGAAAGGGTGTAAAAGGCATCTCCGACATTCGACCACACCTTTCAACAAAAGCTGTTCAACGAAGAAGTATGGCCACTAAAATGATTCTTAACAAGTAAAAGACATTCAAAATACGGAAACGTAAGAATTATATTAATAGCATAGCATTCGTTTTAAAAAATCATAAATGTAGGTATGGTGGGTGGGGGGCATGGCAAGAGCAGACAGTGCAGTCGGATTGATCAAAATCGAGACATTAAGCTAACTTGCGGTCACACCGACCGACTCGGGGTCATTACTATAACAGAGTGGATCAATACATTGGCAATACAACTGGTTGTTCTCAACACAAACGATTTTAAAAGATCGTAAATGTGTTGAAAAAAAAAAAGTTTGTCTTGAAACAATATGTTTTTAAAAGAGGCTAAAATGTCTGAGAAAAATGCCTGCTTTTTTAGTTAGGGTAGTAGTAGAGTGGCTGTTGTAGTAGTAAAAGGCTGGTATTACTACGTACTACGTAGCAAGTGCTGTTGATTGTAATGTAGCAGCGTGGTGTGCGTGATTCTAAAATTACGTTTTTGTTTATAATACTGATTGAACGTGTGATTACAAGACCAAATAGAATATGGTGACCAATTTCACACGAATTGTGTTGGCGTGATTAAATGACAACATTCTTTTTTTTTCTTTTTAAATAAAATAATGCTATTGCTATCATTTCTTAAAACTAACAACTGGTAGTGGTAGGTAGGGAAAGGAAACCATTTTATTTTTGTTATTTATTTGATTACTTAACATGTGATGAGTTTGTATGATGTTAGATTTTCAAATTATTTGATATTAAATTTTAAAATAACTTGAAAATTAGTTTTTTAAGTATTATCTGCTAAATGGTACAACTTGGTGAAGGTGGTCCCGACTGAAATTGAACTGACGTCACGTAGACATACGATCTGTTGAACATTTATGAAGCGAGGCAAAACAATTTAATTTATTCATGCAATAACAATATAATGTATGTATTTATTTCTGTTTTTCTTTCATGAATTCTCTTATTTCTTTATTTATGCACCATTTTTAACATCGAGTGTGCGCGAGTGAGAGATTTTCACAATCAGAATTCCAATTGGGACCACCTTCGCTAAGTTGTGCCCTAAATTCTTTTTAAAAATATGTTAAAGAACTTAGCATGTTTTTTAATTACTTTTGCTGCTGGAAAGTGTCCTTAAAATTAAAAATCTCGTTTAAACTGCGGAGTAAAAAGAAGCTACATTTGATTATTTTGACTCCAGTCCCAAATCAGTATTTATTTATTAGTAGTAGTACTAATACTACTGGTTGGAGTAAACAAACTTGGTTTTGGCGAGCAGACAAACGACAGTCAATGACCTCCAGACTGTCGTTGTTGGTGTAATAAACCAATACTCTTTTTTCTTTCTTTCTACCACACGGACGACAGGCTTTCCCCCCCCCCTTCTTCTCGGGAGTCAGCTTCTTAGACTAACGGTATTCTTCAAAGGTCTGGAGGACGTGCACTTTAAACTTTAATAACTTTTTTAACCTACTAAGTGGTGGAAATGGGGGGGGGGGTACATTTCTAATTTCCAGGGTTTTTTTGTATGTTTATTGTCTACTAAAAGGAGACATTACCGTACCTAGTTCCCAAAACCCATCACTACCTACAGTTCAGTATTGAATAGTTTTAAAAAGATGTTATAAATGAAGAAGACATTCAATTTATCAACAAAAAACACGTTAGCATGAAATTGGCCTTTAATTTTGGTAGGTATGTCTATGCGCATATTTGAAGAGATCCTTAAGTGAACAACGCCCACGCTAGGTGAAGGGGAGAGTTATGTTGCTGTTCCCTCAACGAGAAGGGTTCGTCTTCACTTTTAGAAGAAACGGCAATTGCAATAGAGACGAATTTCAAGTTCACGTTCTTTTGGCGCAATGAGGCAAGCTAAACATAGCTATCGACATGTGCAGACAGTAGTAAAACTTACACCTGCGTGCATGCACAGAGAGAAAAGTGTACAAATATTCGTGTTGTGTATCCACTACAACTACTATTATTACAAATTTTCCAGCATGTCAATGCCAACTTCCAGCAGTGAGTACAATCGTACTGAAATTGATCATCATCAGAGTCAGTCAGACACACACAAGTAGCACAGCCAGTCCATCACGTGATGTGTGCATGGGGCCTTCTTGAATGCATTAGATTTTATAAAGTAAAATTTTAAAATGAAATTTAACCCGAATGGTTATTATTCATTCTTTAAGTAAAATAATTCGGCACAATGTAGGAAAGGTGGTCCCGATTGTGAATTGTAAAAAAGTTATACACACTCGCTCAATGTTAAAAACGGCTCACAAATAAAAAGAAATAAGAGAATTAATGAAAGAAAAACAGAAGTAAATACATAATTATTATTGCTTTGAATAAATTAAATTGTTAATTTGTTTTTATTTGTACGTCGTTTTTAATATCGGGGTGTGAAAATTAACAATTGGGACCACATTCCCTATGGTACTTTCTCAAGTTCAACAATAAGATCAGAAAAACACATACACTGTCACTGACATTTACAATCACTGAAACTTCGACTGACAGTGTCAGTCGAAGTTTCATTTTAAATTTCATCAAGCACATTTACAGCTATCGACTCTGTTGTACATATTAACTAAAAAGGAAAAATAAAGACGTTAAATCAGTTTTAAATAAATAAATAAAAACTGGGTGTATAATGGTCAGCTGCTACTGCATGGTTCTTGAATAGGATAGATTATGGAATGACAAAAATATGACTGCTTCACAACTTCAAAATGAATTTCTTCTTTTTTTAATTAAGCCAAGATGTTATGCGATTAACACTTTCTCTCCTATTTTTCTAGTCATCTTACGTCTTTGACAAGTTTAAACATGTAACCAAGAGATTTGTCATTTTCTGTAATAATCAAAGATTGCAGTGGATTTGGACGTAAAAAACGTGTTCACTGTTCAGGATTGTTAGCGCATGGGGGAACAGATTGGAACATAAATATATGTATCACAATTTACATTTATCACAAAATGACCAACTGAAGATACATCTAACAGATATAATCGGGGTTGCCCGGGTTGGCATTTAAGGTGTGAGTATTTTAGAAATTCTTATACTTGTGTGGTACCTGGTAAGCTAGTTTCTAAACATGTTAATAGAAATAGAGTTTACTGGTTTATCTGAATGGGGGTTCCAGTATGAATGGGATCTTTATGTTAAATCTGTCTAATACCAGGATGGTGGTGGATTTGGTATATGTATAAACATCCTGATTAATTTTAGAGTAGTAATACACATACGATTGCGGGTTTAAAATTCAAGAAACCCAAAACATAGTTGACTATTTTATCATTAACATTGTTACCATATTGTTAAATAAGCTGTTAGATCATTTTATAAATTGTGTATGTGGTCTGGTTCTTGGAAAAATTGAACATCTCTTCTACAATATTCCACCATTTATATTTTTTGATCATCTGAATTTTATTTTGAGGATATAAACCACAAAAAATAAATACACGTCAATCATATTTGATAGCAGTAGCATTTTAAAATTATTAAAGATAATACAAAAGCTAGTCCTCTCTCGCTCTCCCATCAGATTCTATCATAGAGGATTAAATCAGTGGTTGTCTGAGAGATGAAGGCGAGAATAAGTCAGTGTGACATGATGACACGTAGGTCATTTTATACAATACATCCGAAGATGTATAAAAAGGCTGGGGTATTTTTTAAAGGTAAACATGTTTTAACTGTCACAATTGAATAAATTGATTGATAAAGGAAAAGGAGAAAATGCAATTAAGTAGGGTGTATAAAATATAACGTCTCCTCAGTTATGCCATCTAAGTAGTCACAACAACAATAAAGAGTTGACTTGAAGACCAACAACAAGCCGAAAATGTTTCTAGTTTCCTTTGAGCCTGTTTCGGCCAACCAATGACGTTAGTATGTGACCTCATCACTTGACACTGACAGTATGTGAAATGCTAGTTCTATTTACTTTATCTTTAAAATAAAAGTATACAAAACTTTTATTTGGAGTTTTAAAACATTTACGAAAACTGTTCCTGTTTCGACACTACTTTTATTTCAAGAATATTACCAAATATTAAAGTTAGGTACAAGAAATTGACACAGTTTTTGACAAGACATTAGTTTTTTTTATTCACTCACAAATTCTCGACTGAAAAATTAGCAACAACAACTAATGCTACATGAGTAAGTACTAATTAATTAATAATCAACAATGGGTACAATTTCGATAACTTAACATCACACGACCAAAACAGCAAACTCAGTAAATATTTCCTCTTCGAGGCAGTTTTCAAAAAAACATTCACTTGAAAAATCTTTTTCATATAAAGTCTGGGAAAATAAACCTAGGTAAATATAAAATCAAAATATGTAAGAGTCACAGGATATCAGAGAAAACAGTTTTTAAAAATACTACAAAAATACGTGAGTAATACAATTTAAACGGTAGTATTTATTATCATTAGTAAAGCTTATTTGGTACCCGATTAGGTAAATTAGACCCTTAACTTATTGTTTTTAGTGCTCAATAGATGTACTGAACTGTGAATCCTTATTTTTCGAAGGCGCTAGCGGGGCCTGATTTGGAATGTTTGTTGATTGTGCTTCTGTTTCCTGACTTAGGCTGTTCTAAATATAACAATAATTATCATTCTTAAACACTTCATGAAAGTGTGAAGCATTTTAAAAGTACTTTAATTTTAATCAGAAAAACCCATCGTTAACATATACTGTCTCCAACAACAAAAGTATTTACTCAAAAGACTTAAACTAAAAATAAACAGTAAAACATGCTACTACTAGTGTATCACTGTTGTAGCAGTAGCAAATACATTACTACTACTGCTTGAACGACTGTGGCACGCGAGATACAACTAATTTTACTACCACTGTCATCAAGGTGGGTCTCTAGACTAAAGATAGACATTTTAATCTATGAAATAAGGTGTTAGAAAAGACAGAAATACATTTCAAGGTTAGGGATTATCTATGGAGATAAAATCTACATAAAATGATTTTTGTTGTTGTTGCCGACAGTGATCGGAGGATCAATAAACTTTTCTTCATAAGTCAATATTGTTTTTTTTAATTCATTTCAGAGACTATGAAAAGACGTTATTATTTTAAGAAACTACTGGAAAATAATACTTTATAATGTGTATAATTTAAAGTTTAAACACTAGCAATAGCATGATGAACTTTTAAAATGAATCCAATAAACACAAGAAAATAAATATCGACCATAAGTCTATTTACTACAATTTACAAACAGTATTATCAGTGGGACAATTCTGTACTGAAAACCACTATTTTTAGTAGCAGTCAAAAATATTTTACTGACTACTCACTCAAGTAATTATTGCTGAATTATAAGATCAATAAACCAGATCGTGGCTATTATTTTTTTTTTTAAATCATAAAACATCCGTTTATGAAGTCAAGTGGAAATTAATATTGCCAGAAAAAACAAACATTCAAAAAAACAATAACTAGTAGTGCTACAACTACACGTACTACTGACTGTTTGTAAATGTAAACGAACTAATCAGGAATAGGAGCGCAAAAACAAATCAAACCCTATTGTATAAAACGGGAAACGTAAAAAATCATGAAATATGGGGAAAATGTAGATTAGGCACGAATTAAAATAAGGAAAAATAATTTCCAGAATTATTTTTAAAAATAAGAAATAAATGATGATAGTACTCATTTTTAGCTCTCAAGAGAGAAAAATAAATAACCCCAAAAACTTTAGAATAATATATAATTACAAGAATGGATAGCTACATATAAATTTAATTTACTTATTGTATTGAGAGAGATTGATCGTTAGTTTGAGTTGTTTTTTTTTTAATAATAAAACTCCATCATAACATCAATCAATCCAACCGCATGGCGCAGGTTTTCGTTTTTATTTTTTTAAACATAAGCAGATATGGTCCAAAAATTTCACAAATCATTTTTAACCTGCACATTGGTACCTTATAAAGCACCAGACTAAAAATGAAGCAAATTTTAAATGAAACCCCAAAGTAAAACCAAAAGAATCCAGCATTTTACAACAACAAAACAGACACAACAAAGTCGCGTCACTCCAGACGACATGGAAGAAAAAGCAAATATAAACAAATGCACAAACTCACTGTTTTTTCGGTTCAGGTGCTACACTTTTGCTGGAATTATTCCTTGGCCTTTTGCTCTGAAACAAACGGTTTAAAAATGGCATATTCGCGTGGAAAAGGTTGAATTGAAAAGTTATTTTGTTGTTATGTTTTTCCTTCAAGTAAATGTTTTTGTATATCTTCTACTGCAGCCAGCCATGTCTGCTGCTGCTGCTTTAGGGAAGACTTGTTCACGTGACAGGCGCCCCCGCTTGTGGCTGGCGATATGATCCTATGACGTAACGACTTATGATTGGATAACTGCCATCAGCAGCGGTAGAATACTGCCTTGCCATTGGCTAATCAGGTTAGACAGACATGAGTATGTGTATATGTGCAATGGCTCACTCAAATGTGTGAATTAATTTAACGTTATGTACGTGCTGTGTCATTTGTTTGTAGTACGCCTCTGACTCAACGTAGTTTACTTGTAGCAAATGTGTAAGAATAGTCTATCATTACATAAAACAAACGAAATGTCAACAGCCACGATTGTGTCTCAACTCAAGTTCTAGCGCACAATAAAGAATACTACACAGACACTTTCCCACACTATATATTATTATTCAATGAAATTATTCATGAAATGGCTCATTCATTTATTGCTTTCTTGTTAGTTGATTTAAAATGTCATACTTTGCAACTTTGGCAATGATAAAACTATAATTTCGTTTCTTTTCGGTTAGAAATATTCTCTGAATTTACAATTGAGGACTCATGTTTTTAGGGGATGGGTGAGGCATCTTTTAAAGACTTTGTTGAAGATTTCTATAAATAATTGTTGGGCACACATTAACTGTAGTTTATCACTTGGACACTGTTTCACACAGACGTCCATTTGTTTTTATTTAGATGGTCAGGTAAAACTCTGACAATTACTATCTTTTAGGTAGTATTTAGCCATAAGCATGTCTGTGTATGCACTGAGCCAAATCTTACCTTGACCAATGCACTTGTACAGACATCAATATTTATGGTGTATGCATAGATCAGAGTGCATTAATGACTCATACAAGGTTTCATTTTACCTGAGTATGCGTCAACATTTTAGGTGAATGCTTATATCCTAAATATTGATATTTTTTTACACTGCTCCACAATGTCTGCAATATCTCATGATATAAAATTGCTAATGACAAAGTAGGAACCAAGTTATAGTTTAACCGATTCTGCTGAGAATTGACTCATAAAACCCTATAGTTGAGTGGTTTAAGTGTTAGAACAAATGCTATAGTACAGTGGTTCTTAACCTGGGGTGCAAACACAAGGCAATTTTGGTGGGTGCAAGAAGAGGGTGGTAAACAAACTTTTTCAGAAATCGGCTGGATCTTCAACATGACATTCAGTTAGCTTTCAGCACCAAAATGCCACACATTTCAAAGTTAATTGAAAAAAAGTAACTTCAGCTAGAGCATTAAATGGGTTTATTAGTAATATCTTGATACAGACTTTTAATTTTGACATCTGATGGATTTTAACATTTTGTTATTTACATTTTTTATATTAACTTTACCAATTTTGACTTTTTTAAGACAGAAAGATTTTGAAATCTAGAAGGAGTACAATCCTTGGTAAAGGTTAAGGACTGCTGGCATCTTATCTAATGGTGTCTAGAAGAAAAAACGTATCAAATCAATATCTTGCTGATTTAGTTTTTTGAAGTATGCAGTTTTAAGTCAATAATCAGAGAAACCTGTTGATTAAATCTAAGAGTCTGTTCCAAGCATCACAGTCTATTACTATTGGTTTGGCCAAAACGTTCTTTCAGTTTATTAAGTAGGTAACATGCTAGTCTCCAAAGCCATTTAAAGTGAGGTCAATCTTTGCTATTGGGTGGTCAAAAAAAGTTCATACCATTTATTAAGTAAAAGTAAAAGACACGTTTTTAATTTTTTTAACGACATATTTACCATTTTGTTCCACTGTCTTCTGCCATCTTTCAATTTTGATATTTATAATAATTACATAATATAAACAAATAGGAGGTGCGGGCTGGCCGAGCAGGTATCAGCACGGAGAATGGACTCAGCTGGGACAGTTTATGTTCACTTTGCAATAATGCCTTTGGGAAAGGCACAAATCCATCTCTCCTCCCAGCTATGGGTAAAATAGCACAGGATGAAGTGAGTGACGCCACTTCGGGTGCTTGTTACCTCTAAGTCTGATTCACATATCGAAAATGGGCCTAGTAAGTAGTAATGGGATATGTGAAACCGTGGCCAGCGTAAGAACACTACTTACTTTTACTTATAAACAAATAACAAGTTATGCTTTAGGAAGTGCTCTAAATGAGAGCATTGAATCAAAGGTATTTTGTTTAATCTTTAGTATTAGATGGGGTTCATTAACACACAGTACAGGAGTTGAACTATGAAAGTTATATTCAACAGAAAGGAGTGGAGAATAAATGGCTTTATGATACATTGACTGCTATACAATGATCATCTAGTGTCAGACCAATATTTTATGTCCATTCTCATAATTTTGAATCAAATATTTAAGAATTTAAAAAATCCAAGGTTTTAAATTATCAATCACAATTTTTGTCTGAATTTGAGATGAGGGATTATCATTATTATACACTGATTTACTCAGACTAGTATCCTCATTGGAGGATTCAATCCATGGGGGGTAGATTGTTCTCATTCTCTGTCCATGCTATCTTATATCAGTTAATTCTTTCTAGTTAATTTGTCATTGTGATGTTGCTTGTTTGCCTCTTCCCTTGAACCAGAGTATTTTTGTACTACCCAACATAGAGCCTCACGACTGCTAGATATCCTCTAGCATGGACAGGAGAATGAGAACAATAATAAACTTTGAGAGAGACCTTAATGATGAAGAATTATCAACTGCAGGGGCCAACAACCCACAAACAACAGTTCAAGCACCTTCTGGAGACTTTAGGCCTTCAACGTCGATCATGTCATGTCATCTCAAGGAAATAGGAAACGTTAAAAACTTGGAAAAATCAGTTCCACATGAACTGAATGAAATACTCCATGACAGTGTCTGACCCCACACTTCTCAGCTGATTATGTCTAAGCTTATAGAATTGGGATTGCAGCATCCTCCATATTCACTGTTGAAGTTCTGTCAATTGAAAGCATATAAAGACCCTATAACTCCAGTTTTTAAATGCCTTGTGTGTGTACGTGTGTGAGTGTGTGTGTGTGTGCATGTGTGTGTGTGTTTCATTCATTTTGTTTTTCCCAATGGCCTTGATAGATATGATTACACAGCCACATGCTTGGTGTAGATAATGGCTTCTGAAAATCATGAGCTTGAATTTTATCACAAGGCATGATGGGAAATGTAAAACCTGTTTATAGAAATGAAAGTAACAAAAGAGAGAATATAGGAAAGACTATTCCATTCATTTATTTTATTATAACAAAAAACACATCACAGTCCGTGTTAAATTTTTATTAAATCTAAACTACTGGATTAGACATAAGACGTTTGTGTAAAAAGACACAATAAAAATATTTTAAAAAAATTTTCCAATTACTCAGGATATTAAGGAGGAATTTGGACAGATAAAAGTCAAATTGTTCAAAGAAGATTAAAAGGTCACTTTTTGAATTGAATCACTCACAGAAATATGGTCATAATCATATGATCATTAACAGTGTGGAAGTGCCAGTCACATAGCAGTTAATGACACAGACTATGGAATCAGTGAACATGTTCATGTTTATGTTCACTTCACACTAATGCCCTTGGGAAAGGCAAGAAACCATCTCTTCTCCCCCCAGCTATAGGTAAAATAGAAGGGCAGCTCAATAGCCTTGGGAACTAGTCTAGAAGAAGGACAAACCAGGGCGTGGAGCTACCTTAAGGTGGTTGGATGCCAACTTTGACATCCTTCCGACAGCTCTTGCAGCCAAGCGGATGCCAAATGTATCATGCTCTGCTTTCCTTTGGACTATATCAGCAAGGCCGAGAGAGGGATTCTGTCAACTGGACATCCCAGAATCTCCCCACTAAAACCTATTTAGGAGGGAGAGATTTAAAAAACAAAAAAAACGTTTTTTCTAGACTTAATAAGGAGTAAATGTTGAAATTTCAGCCATCTAGCTCCATTGATGCCTGTACACGCGATACATACATAGCCAGCCAACCAGACCAATTTGAAAACTGAAGAAACCTATGTTGACAGTTTCTAATATTTGTGGTGCTGAAAACATGGAAACAGCAGCTTGGGGGTGGCCAAAATTTTCTATGCCAGTAACCGCTCGCAGGCATTTTGGAAAATGGGCATCAGAATGCCAATCTGCAATGGCCCAATATTCAGATTTCATCACAAAATGAATAATAGGTTAGCTATGCCGCCCACTACTAATATATACCAATGTATATTCATATTTTAATGGAGTAAAGTTGGTGTACCATGTAAGTCAAATATATTTCTTAGTCAGTGATGGAAATGGGTTTGGGAACTATGTATATGGTGAGGCTGGGTTTTCAGGAACTAGGAATAATATGATAATGTCTCACCACTTCATACAATAAAGTTTGAAAACCACTGACGAGTAATTTATTTATTGTAGTATCATCATCTTTGTAACTTTTAGCACTATGTTTCAGCTGGTTTGCTCTCCAGCTGTCACCAGCTGACATCATCTGACAGACAACTTCTGAATAAAACTGTGGCTGAGACACTTAGCGTTTACTTCACACTTAATGCCCTTGGAAAATCTTTTCTTTGACAAAATTATATACGTACTGAATGTTTGTGCAAATGTAAACTTGAATTGTTTTCAAGAAAATTTTGGTGCAGCCTATCTAATAAATGGCTAATAAAACTATATTACTTTGTTCAGTTTGTTCTTCCATTGAATAAAACATAAATGAGTATTTCTTATTTTTATTTGATGAAATGTTAAAATAAATAAGTATAATTATTAATTATTATAAATAATGATAAGTATAAGTACAATTATTAATTACTACATTATTTTAGGAAACTAAACTTTTGTGCACACATCAATTTCCTATTGTGCATTGGTTTCAAAAAAAGTGTGCACACAGTTTATGGGTGAACTTGTTAACCCCAATGAAAACAGAATGGGTGAGGCGAGTTGAATTTCAGTTTAAGTTGTTAATATTCCCTAATACCCTTAGGTATGAATCCATTTCTCCCTGAACCCTGTTTTATCGCAAGATATCTTGACAAAATGTCTTATCACTGGCATGCCATAATGCTTTACAAAGAAAGGAGTGGGTGAATGAGCTCTCCCATAACTACCTTACTTGTCCTGGCAGTAGCAGAAAAAAGCTGTTACTCCCATAGTCAACCTTGACAGGAGCCAATAAGAAGAATAAGAACTCAGTATGTTATGTCATTCTTTATCACTTTTATGAGTAACATTCGATTTAACAGATGTGACATTCACTTGGTAAAGGCTGGAGAAAAGACCAGCTGAAACACTGTATTAAAAGCAACAAAGAAGTGGATATCATCATTAACCATTTCAGGTCCATTGCTGGACCAAGGCTTTTCCCATTTCTGGGAAGGTAGTGGCTAATTAAGGCCATCTGTTGCCACTATTTTCTGGTGAGCTGGTTTTGAATTCAGAGTTATCCCTCTCCTAGACTGATTACTTCCCAAGAGACTAGAGAGCCCAGTCTGCTCTGCTATTTTACCCATAGCTGGGGGGAAGAGAGATGGATTCATGACTTTCCCCAAGGACATTAATGTAATGGGAACAGCCTCAGCTGGAGTTTGAACTGAGCTCTCCGATTCTGTTATGTGCACCTTTAGCCATTACGCCAATGTTCAAATAAATCTGCAAGTCCTGATGATGCTTCATCTCAGAACTTTAGGCAATTGTTCTTTGTTTTTCATTTACTAAATTCCTTTTTGTCTCATTTTGCTTTTTTCCTTAAGGAAACTGCATTTACTTACTTAGGATATTAAGTCTTACTTCTTTCTTTTTTTTTTAAGAGAGAAAGATTTAATTGCATTTAAGTTACAAATATAAATTTCAAAAATGATTGCTTATTACCATAGAAAGAGACATAGCTAAATATTACATCTTTACATAGAATAGAACCAAAGTTCTATGCAATACATGACCATTGCATTTCTCAGGGCAATGGGAGTTACTTGGCAATGCCCATCTCCTCTCCAAGTAACATGTGACAGGGGCTCCACTTCTGGTTTGGGATTAGAGTTATACAACTCACGAACTGGTTGCCAACCAAGGCTAGAGAGCCCAGTCTATCCTACTATTTACCCATAGTCCAGTAGAATTAGTCAGAATTTATACATGGACCTTGAACAAATTTGCATAAAGATAAAACTTGGTATATAGATAGGGTATAGGTCTAACTAAAACATATCAAAAGTCCTCCAAAATATCCTAACAGTGGTAATAATAGGGGATCGAGTTCAGTATGTAGGAGAGATATGTGTGTCTAAGACAAGATACAAACACTATATGTGAGTGTAACAGGAGATTTGGGGGCCAAGGGGCCATGCCCCTTGAGGGGCCCCTTTCCAACATTTAATGCAGTGGTCCCTAATCTGGGGGGGTACAGACCCTTGACGGTTGTATAATGTATAGTAGAAATTGCTGTAGGTGAACTACTCTTCAGAAAGCTTTTTTTGGAGGTCCAGAGAGAAATTTAAAATTGCTCTCTTACCCACTCTCTGAGCTATGCCCCTGCCTATATAAATCATGGACAGGCAATGCATGTTGAAATGTATAGGATATTTTTTTCAATACACAAAGCAACATACAAAGGCTAGAGTTTGGACCATTCATCTAATGCAGACGTTTTTGATATTGAGAAGCAACTTGACAACATCAAAACTATCCTGGAAAAGCATGAGAATGAAAAAATACATCAGGATTGGAAGACAGTTCAAGAAGTATCTCACATGAAGCCTATGGTGGACAGGGTAACAGATCTTACTAAGGTGAATAATAGGGACAGCCGTACTTTGAAACTCTGGAAATCCTACCTAGAGAAAACTTCTATACTATGAATGCTACTATTTGCTGAGCATACTTGAGATCATGAATTGCAAGGTTTGTAGGCTCCTTACCACAGTTTGTTCCAATCGGTGACTATCCCAGAAAGTCTTGCAGGGGTCTACCACGTCTTCGTCACAGCATAAAGATCTACATCCTTCCAACATGAAGCAAGATATGGCAGATGTTAGGAAGTTTAATAACTGGTTATTGACACACAGCTTCTTTGCTTATGAGCAAACTGAATGTTTTTATGTATTTCCAATGGTTTAATTGCACATCTATCAGTAAACTGTAATGAAGCGTATAGCATTCTAAAAAACACTGCTGATGCTCTGACAGGTAAGTCTTTCACATAAACAATACCAAGAAAGTCTAAAGTGGTCATCATCAGGAGTTCCACAATATCTGGGGTAAAGATTCCAGATTGGTTGCAAAAAAAATGTGTGGTTGCCAACAGTTAGCTAGGATTTAAGGGAGATAATCTTGGATGGATGCGCTCTAAAATTTTATGACTTCTTTTGTAGACTATTTCCCATCATCCGACAAAATTGAGAACTTTTGGTAATATTGTGTGGACAGACCGAGAAATTTTGAAGATATTGTGTGGTGTGGACAGATAGCTAGGATGTATGGGAGGTAATTGTGCATGGATTTGCTCCAAAATTCAGTCATATTTTCAGTAATAATTTCATCAAAATTCATTGATAACTTTTGGAGATATTGTGCAGACAGACAGAGGACTTTTGGAGATATTTTGTGCTTGCCAATAGTTAGCTAGGACATAAAGAAGATAATTGTGATCTGCTCCAAAATATCCTGACTCCTTTCGTAGCCTATTGCCCACTCTTACAAAAATTTCATTCAAATTCATTTGGAATTTTTGGAGATAGACAGATAGAAAGAACAGCAAGGACTAAATAAAACGCTCCAATCTGAAATTTGATACTGTTCTTTGCATCTATCTGTCCACATGATATCTCCAAAAGTTTCCAATGAATTTCAATGAAATTTTGTGGAAGTGTGGGCTACGAAAGAAGTCAGGGAATTTGGGAGCGGTTCCAGACACAATTATCTCCCTTATGTCCTAGCTAACTATTGGCAACCAATAAAATTTTGTTGATGGGTGGGCAATAGTCTACAGAAGAAGAGGATCTATGCAAGATTATCTCCCTTAAATCCTTGCTAAGTATCAGCAACCACAAAATATCTCCAAAAATCTTCTGATTGTACGCACAATATCTCAATGAATTTCAATGACATTTTGCAGAAAGATTGGCAATAGATTAGGAAAGAAGACATTAAGTTTTGGAGCATGCACAATTACCTCCCCTATAATATGTAATATCTTTCCACACCATGCAATATCTTCAAAGTTTCTCAGTCTGTACATACAATATCTCCAGAAGTTCTCAATGAATTTCAATTAGATTTTGCTGCAGGGTTGGCAATAGGTTACAAAAGAAGTCATAAAACTCTGGAGCGGATCCATACACAATTACCTCCCCACGTCCTAGCTAACTGTCCGCACCACACAATAGCTTCAAAGGTTATCTGTCTGTCCACATGATATCTCCAAAAGTTCTCAATGAATTCCAATGAAATTTTGTGGAAAAGTGGGCAATAGGCTATGGAAGAAGTGTTTAAATTTGGAGCATATCCATCAGCAATTACCTCCCCTATGTCATAGCTATCAGTCCAAACAGGTGTTTCATTTTAATGTTTCATTTTAAAACAATGGTTCATGACCTTTGATTGTAAATAGCTTGAAATGACTTGCTCTGAGGCATATAGTTCTTCTTTACTCAGCATGAAGTTTCCTTTCCAATGATATACAATATGCCCATATTTGTGTGAATAGAAAAAAAGAAAAATTAAAAGATTTACCTAAAGGTGGGAGGGAGGTAACTTTAATCAGTAGTTATTCCCCTTTATAATAACATTCAATTTTTTATATGAATTCAAGTGTTAAAAGAAAAGAATAATTACTGAAAAAGAATTTGCAGCATGACATAAGGTATGAAGAGAAAGAATGACTAAGAGGCACCACTCCCTCATTAACATGCCTGTCAACACTTGATGACTGTGAGGCCAAAGCTACAGTGTAAGACCAATAAGACTATTGTTTGATAAGTGTACTTTAGTTAAGTACAAAAATGATGAGAAAGTGATAATAATAAGTTTCTACATTTTTCTGTTCAGAAAGTTTCCAGCCATTTTGAATATCTCAAGAACTCAGTTGCACGATCTTGATGTAACTTGGCAAATCAATCAGATAGGGCCTCACTGTGCATGCGTGAACAGACACTCCCGTCAGCAGTGAGACGTCATTAAGTGAGCTTCTGTACTTTGTGACCACCCCATTTGTAATGACCAGGCATGCCTATTCTTCACATCACGTGCAGGTCTACTTTTTGCAAAACATTGCATCACCCAGGTCTGTAAGCCCCCTTACAGTCCACATATATTTATAAATACTGGAGAACATATGCATTTGGTGAATATATCTATTTCAAAGCAGTTAATAGTGTAAATAAATGTTTATGTCTTAACAATTTTATCTGAGGTTTCATTAAAGAGTGACTGAACTCGTTTAAGTGGAAGAGTCTATTGTTCCAAATGATAAGTAGGATATATTTTTAGCAAAATTGTTACCTTAAAGTGGAAGCATCAGAGAAAATCACATTATTAATTATATAGATAAATTGGAAATACATGTAAGTATGAGGTCTACCAGTTGAAGTGTATGGATTTGGGCCATTATATAACTAGTTCAGCTGGTCTTCAACATTAGCTGAAGAAATATAAATGCAAAATCACAAAAGGCAGGTAAATGCTACAAAATATAGGTTTGGATAGATAACAAACCTTTTTTAACAGTAATTGTAATACAAGAATAACAGATCTTAAAATATGACAAGAAAATTTTATTAATTTCAGATAAAGTTTAGTGAAGATGTTGTAAGCTTGCTAGAGTCTAATAGTAATACAAAAGGATGATAATGCCACAAACAAATAAGGGAAAAGGCACGAAGAAGATAGGGATAATAGTCTTGTGCATCAATGGTTTTACCTCCAGAAAATTGCAACAAAAAGTTTCTTAATGGTTTTTTGTATTATCTGGTGTGCTAAAAAACATACTAAAAGTCTACCAAAGTCTGACCACTGGAAAGGTGGGTTTTTTTAAGAGGGCCCCCAAAATGGCCACTGAAAAATTAAAATGCCTATTACTCCTTCATCATCCTAGACAAATCTTTCTAACAGTTTTTTGTAGTATCACGTGTGCTCAATAACATATCAAAATTCTACCATGGTCTGACCACAGGAAAGATGTAATTTCCAAGAGGGCGTCCAAGATGGCCACCAAATCCTTAAAATGCCCACTTATTCGAATGCATTTATGGTTTGATAAAAAAAAATTGCTAGAAAAATTTTCTCAACAGTATTTTGTAGTAACAGGTGTGCTCAATAACATATTAAAAGTCTACTAAAGTCTGACCACTGGAAAGGTGTAATTTTCAAGATCCTTAAAATGTCCATTTAGTTGAGTGCATTTATGGTTTAACCTCCCGAAATTGTTACAAAAGGTTTCTCAACGTTTTTTATAGAATCAGATGTGCTCACTGGAACAGTTTAAATTTCAAGATGGCTTCCAAGGTGGTCACCAAACCCCAACACACATCATACTCAAGAAAACCGATAGAAAAACCTGACTGGGATCAATAATGAATGAGTAATAGGCATGTTAAGCATTTAGCAGCCATGTTGGACACCATTTTAGAAATTACACCTTTCCAGTGATCAAATTGTGGTAGACCTTTGATATGTTATTGAACACACTTCATACTACAAAAAGCCGTTGGAAAAACTTGTCTAGGGGGATTAATGAATGAGTAATGGGCATATTAAAAATTGGAGGGCATGTTAAAGATTGGACGCCATCTTGAAAATTACACCTTTCCAGTGATCAAACTGAGGTAGACTTTTGATATGTTATAAAGTATACCTGATACTATAAAAATCCGTTGAGAAACCTTTTGTGCAATTTTGGGGGGGTAAGGTGGGTTCTTTTCATAAATGTACTCGACTATAAGCAAAAGCACAAGAAAATAAGCAATGTCAAAGTGACTGATCCCGCAGAAAAAGTCATTAATCAATGCTATTATGGAGGTTTTACATTTGGTAGGCTCTTGAATTGATTTTCATAAACAAAGGTAGGAAGTGACTTGATTGGACAGATATTTTAAATAATTTTGAATCAACTGAACAGAAGGTGACAAAATGTCATTTTAAATACAATATTCCTTGGAGCCACTAGCAAAAAGATTATAACAATATATGATGATGATTTATTTAGTTATGGATTATCAGAGTTGCTGAGAAAATCCTAGAAATTATGAAACTGAATGCCAGTACAATTCACTCCCTAAATCCTCCCTGGGAATCAGACCCTGAAGCCCCTAACAGCCACTAAAGAAGCTGTATTCTTTTGTGAATCTCTGATGCAGAACACATTCTAATTCCTATTCATTTGTAGTCCTACTAACCTAGATTCTGTCTATTAGATAAAGACAACAAAGGATCGCTGTGTGTGAGTTGCATAAAACAATGCTTTACTGTTACTTTCATCTGAAGGCCTTGAAATCTAACTGGGATACTTAAAGCCTGACACAGATCCAGGGAATTGTCTACTCGCAAATGTATGCACTGTTTACATTAAGAAATACATGGTCTATCCAGTAAGTATTTTGAATATCTTGAGAACCAGTAGCACAGCCTTGATGTAACTTGGCAACCAACCAGAGGGGACCTTACTGAACATGCATGAACAGACACTCTCCCGTGGGGTTACTCAGTCGGCAGTGAAATGCCATTGAGTGAGCTTGTGTACTGTATGACCATCGCATTCATAATGTCCGAATGATTCATTCTTCTCGTCTTTTTGACAAAACATTGCATCATCCAGGTCCGTCAGCCACCATAGGCAGCTGATGGCAATCCCGAAAGAGGACTTTGCAGAAGTCTGTTTTGAAAAGTGGAAGGGATGCTTGAATAAGTGTCTGAGGTCCTAAAGTGAATACTTTAAAGATACTATTGCCCTAGGTAGCCTATTTTTCATTAATATTAAATGGCTCGTAACTTTCCGGACAGATCTTGCGTATCACTTGTACCATATCACACCTCATTAAGATTTCTTTCCATTTAGTAATTTTTAAGCTTCAGCTACAAGCTAAGTGATATTAGTTACTATTCTAATGATCTAACATATAACATATCACTGCACATCAGTGCATGCATTTAAACACTTGACTAACCTTTCAAGATTGACATAATTGACTTAGCATAATTTCATATGCATAATAAATTTACGTAGTTGCAAACATGACAAAAGTGTATTTCTCATGGTGGGTTGTTAGATGAAGGATTATAAATCATTATTATTTAAATTTTATGATTACCTTTTAGGTTCATCTTTTAATAATAATGATGACAAAAGCGATTTTAACAAAAATAGAAACAAGTCTGGTTAGTCACTTAATAGAAACCATCATGTGACCAACGTCTTTTGGCAGCATGCCATGTTGGGATGATCAATTAAAAAATTTGAAAAGGGCTTGATCAATGAATAAATCGTTTGTCTCGCTTTTGTCTGGCAGTGATCACTACAAAGGTCTGAATTTTCAAAAAACTAGTGTGAATGCTGCCGGACACAGACTAAGGGATCCATTTAGCACACAGTAAAATGGTCTCCCTACTCATTGAGGGGAGTGTGTGTGAAAAATTTCAAGTTTCTATTATGAATGGTTAGGTCTGGGCAAAGTCCAGATACATAGATACATAGATATATATAAATGTCAGAACACATGAATAACCTAAACCTAGCAACATTGTTTAAACTGGTCTGTTGTGGGTAGCAGTGATCAATACATCATATATCAAATAACATTGATTGCTTAGCATTATGCAGGATACTAGTCATCAACTACTTTTGGTTAAGGCTACTAGTTAGAATGTCAAACTGCTGATCAAACGTTCTGAGGTGTTAATCTTAGTCCTGGTTCTGTGACATTTAATTATAAGCAGGCCTAGAAGAAGGAAGTAACTGTCTTCAAACAAAAGCTGAACGATATTCTGGTCATTCAATTTTTCTTTTAGCCCCCGGCGGAAATAAACTGGGGTCTATCATTTGCTATGGGTGTCTGTTGTTGTTGTCATCGTTGTGTCCTTTTTCTCAATTGGATAACTTTGTTATTCCTTAATATAATTCAATGAAATTGTGTGTGTAGGCTTGAGGAGAGATTCTACCGGGGGGATTATTTGTTTATATTTTATAAGTAAAATCATTGTTTTTGTTTACAATTGGAAAAATTTCTTAAATCTTGACCGATTTTGCTGAAATTAGATTATAATGTTGTCAAAACCTCAGGAATTGAAAAATGGTGAGTTACAGTCAATCTGATTGTTTGTTTACATTTTAAATGTAAATAACCATATGTCAACATCCAACAAAAAAACAACCATTAGGGAGGTTTGGAAATGACAGATGTTAACAGAGGACAGTAACCATTAGGGAGGTTTGGAAATAACAGATTTTAACAGAGGACAGAAATCATTAGGGAGGTTTTGAAGTGTTAAATGTTAACAGAGGACAGCAAAAATTAGGGTGGTTTGGAAGTGACAACTGTTAACCGAGGTCGGCAACCATTAGGGAGGTTTTGAAGTGATAAATATTAACAGAGGACAGCAACCATTATGGAGGTTTGGAAGTGACAATTGTTAACAGAGGACAGAAACCATTAGGGAGGATTGGAAGTGACAATTGTTAACAGAGGACAGCAACCATTAGGGAGGTTTGGATGGGTCAAATGTTAACAGAGGACAGCAACCATTGGGGAAGTTTGGAAGTGACAATTGTTAACAGAAGACAGCAACCATTAGGGAGGTTTGGAACTGACAAATGTTAACAGAGGTCAGCAACCATTAGGGAGGTTTGGAAGTGATAAATGTTAACAGAGGACAGTAACCATTAGGGAGGTTTGGAAGTGAAAATGTTAACCTAGGGCAGCAATCATTAGGGAGGTTTGGAACTGACAAATGTTAACAGAGGTCAGCAACCGTTAGGGAGGTTTGGAAGTGATAAATGTTAACCGAGGGCAACAATCATTAGGGTGCTTTGGATATGTCAAATGTTAACAGAGGACAGCAACCATTAGGGATGTTTGGAAGTGACAAATGTTAACAGAGGACGGTAACCATTACGGAGGTTTGGAAGTGACAAATTTTAACAGAGAACAGTAACCATTACGTTGATTTGGATGTGACAAATTTTAACAGAGGACAGAAAACATTAGGGTGGTTTGGACGTGTTAAATGTTAACAGAGGACAGCAACCATTAGGGAGGTTTGGAAGTGACAATTGTTAACAGAGGACAGCAACCATTAGGGAGGTTTGGAAATGACAAATGTTAACAGAGGACAGCAACCATTAGGGAGGTTTGGAACCAACAAATGTTAACAGAGGACAGTCCAATTAGGGAGGTTTGGAACCAACAAATTTTAACCGAGGACAGCAACCATTAGGGAGGTTTAGAAGTAACACATTTTAACAGAGGACGGCAATCATTAGGGAGGTTTGGAACCGGAAAATGTTAACAGAGGATGGCAACAATTAGGGAGGTTTGAAAGAGATAGATATTAACAGAGAACAGCAACCATTGAAGTGTCAAATGCTAACAGAGGACAGCAACCATTAAGGAGGTTTGGAAGTGACACATTTTAACAGAGAACAGCAACCATTATGGAGGTTTGGAAGTGACAATTGTTAACAGAGGACAGCAACCATTAGGGAGCCTCGGAAGAGTCAAATGTTTACAGAGGACGATAACCATTACGGTGGTTTGGAAGTGACAAATGTTAACAGAGGACAGCAACCATTA
>VCCN01005793.1:119045-133918 GCA_006491835.1 Architeuthis dux
GGGGGGGGGGATGACCCCTACTTTGAGAAGCTGTGTCCTAGCCCAGGGCCCCCAGTTGTTTTAATCATGTTTGCTGCCAGTATAAAATTTTAAATAAAACCTTACCAAGCATGGATTCTTTTATGGCAATTCATGCAGTAAAAGTACTTCTGCTAGTTATTAACCAAATATTTGGCTGAATGGAATCTCTATTACAATGATCAGTTACATAAAATCTAGGAATTATAAGGCTCAGGGGATTTGCTACTTTGTAAGATATTTCAAGGACTATTCCTTTTGCTTACATTTTTATTATATAAAAAGTATTTTTGTAGTATCAAGTGTGCTCAATAACATACCAGTTGAAAGGTATAATTTTGGTGTGTAATGGGCATTTCAAGGATTTGCTTGCCATCTTGAAAATGACATCTTTCTAGTGGTCAGACTGTGGTAGTCTGTTGATGTTATAAAGCACACCGGATACTTTGAGAAACTTTTTGGAGCAATTTTTTGGCTGTCAAATCATGAATGCACTCGACTACTTATACCTTCCAACTGAGGTCACCTACTCAATCTTCTGGTTCATCTCACAAAGATGTTGATTCTTAAACAAATTTGACTTGAGTGCCTTAATGCACAAGTTTGTGTTAATATTTAATATCATTCTAAGATTGTAATCTTTTTTAAATCCATTGAATATTTAGCAGATTATTTATGAGCAGGGCTGGACGACCAATGTATTTCCTATTAAAGTCAGATGCTGAGGTTTTGATGCCAACTCTGTCTCAACATACCTGACAAGACTCAGATTATCATCAGCAGAGAAATGGAAATATGTCAAGAGGCTCTAAGATCGAGCAGAGGCTGCATCTGTAGTTATGGCACTCCTACACTGACAGAGAACCAACAAAGCATGGTTGTATCGTGAGGTACTGATGATGCTTGACCCTGAAACCAAGCCTGATCCCTGGGTCATCTGATGGAGGCACTGCAGTTGTTTTCGAAGCAGTAGTTATATAAATTACTTATTTGTAATACAAATTTCTTTTAGAATCAGCCTAAAATACTTTACATTTTGATAAAAACAATTTGTTATTGCATCACAACCCCTAATGGATTAACCAACAATATTGGTTTTAGCCAAAGAATGGTCACATGAGCCTTTGGTCATCTTGCATCCAATTCATGAACAAATCAGAGATGAAATAGCTCATCTGATAAGAATGTTCTTTAATCAACAGTGTCAGTAGAAATATGGTTGGTCCTGGTTCAAGCTCAGGATTGATTATTTCAAGCTTTCAGACAAGTTTTTTTAATCACATCCCACTCTTAAAATGAGCACTCTATAAAGTTCACAATACTCATGAGTATCTGTTAGGTTGGTTGCCTTAGTTAAACTTTGATATGAATATTTAAAAAAATATTTTAATCAGCTTGGATCCAAGATCATCTGAATTTCAAATCCGTAATCTCTGCATATATATTTGCACTTGAATATTTTAGTGAAACTGATCAATTAAAAAAACAAACTTTCCAGCAATTCAGATATTTGAAATTTCATTATTATTAATTTTTTACTATTTACCTTCATCTTAATATTTTAGTTGTTTTTTATCACGACTTAAGGGTAGGTTTAAAATTTGGATTTGGACAGCTAGTCCTGTTGGTGTAGCAGCAGGGTATTAATCTGGCATAGATGGACATGAGTTTGAATCTCACAGGGTGCTTATTCTTAATTTCCAATCTGCGCTATTTACTCACAGCCGAAGATTGATTACTTGAGTAAAGTTATGATAAAAACAATTAAAAAAATTAAGATGAAGGTAAATAGTAGCCAAATATTAATAAGTTATGTTGTAAAATAAAAATTAGATAGTCAAGTCCACATTCTAATTCTTTAGTTATTGAGCCATTTTTTGAGAAAAAATAGTGGGTCTTATATGCTGTCAAATATATTAGCTTCAGTTTACTAACTTAAGAGTTTTATTTGAAGTGAAAGATTATCAAATGACCAATTCGTTCACTTTTTTGCTTTGTATTTAACTACAAAATTATTTTTATCTTTGATGTTTTGCACTGTATTTGCGCTGCTAAATGTAAACCTGTATAATAAGAAATTCTTTTATTATTTATTTTGATTATTAGATAAAGTATTCTAACCCAATATTATATTATCTTAATTTTTAGTTTTTTTATCACAACTCACATCGGACCGTCACTATGGAGTAAATAGCGTGGATCAGAAAACAGTGACGGTCTGAGTTGAGGTGTGATAATTAAAAATTAAGATGACAGTAAAAAGTATTCAAAAATTAATACAATATTAGAAATTCTCTTGATGAATATATCCATGACAAGTGAGAATGAGATTATCATTATTATTTTTTAATCTTTAACTTTTACTGGCTGCATTAACTAAATGCTGTTTAGGTGAGCCTGGATCTGAGCAAATATTACTCAACATTTATTTGTTAAGAGAAAATACTTTTAAAAGGAGTTATTTGTCAGTATATTTATGTTCCTTGTACCTCAGATGTGATGACAGATTCTTGCAATATACATTACAAAATATTGTTATATTTTTTCAATAAAAATTTATTTAAAAAAAAAGAATATTGCTGCTTCTCTTTATTTGTACTACAGTTTTGTTTGTTACCAGAAAAAAATGATTACCACTTTCTGTGGGTAAGTGGGGATATGTTTTTGTGTATATATTATGAATAAATAGGAACGCAAACTTTTTTTTTTTTTTTTTTTTTTTTTTTTTTTTTTTTTTAATACATGTTTCAGTATTCGATTTTGATAAAATTTGATACTTATTTATTAAAGGGCAAATTAAAAAAAAAAGATTTTTCCATTCCAAATTTCAGAACAATTTTTTTCATGATTCCTACCAGACCTTTTATTAATTTGATTATTTATTTATTTTATATAATCATGCTTTCATTGATTTTTACACATTTTACAGATATATCCCTGGAGATACTAATTATGTTTACCTTTTTTAGAATAATATCCAGGAACTGCTGGAACGGAAGTCTTACTTTGGGATTAAAAAAACAGGAAAATTAAGTAAAATAATCTTCTTTTCGGAAATGTTTTAGTTTTATTCAATTAATTATCATTCAGGCTTTTGATCTGTGAAAAAAAAAATATTTTTTTCACTCAATATTAGTTTTAAAAAATATTTTTCATTTTTATCTATTTATTCTGATATCTTATACATTTTTGAAATGCATATTTTTTTATTCTATGTCTTGGTTCAACTGAAACTTATATAAAAAATATTATAACAAAGATGAATAATTAAATATAGTGAAATGATGAAAAAAATATTTACCGCCTGTATTTTTAATATATTTTATTCTTTTTCTTGTTTATGTAAATCATCCACTGATTAGACTAATTGCAGAGGAGAACCGGTGGGAGATAATGTACTGATGAGAGGTATATGTATTTACTTATGTCTATCCATCTGTCTGTCCACATAATCTCCAAAGTTCTCAATGAATTTCATAGTGGAAGGGTGGGCAATGGGCTACGTAGAAGTGATTAAATTTTTGGGCGGATCCATGAATTTTTTCTTCCCCCTGAATCATAGCTATATGTCCACACCACAAAATATCTCAAAGTTCTCAATGAATTTCAATGATATCTTGTGGAAAGCTAGAAGGAAGAAATGATTGGATTTGGGGGGGGGGATGAGAGATTTTTTTCCGTACATGTATTCACTCATGTTTGTCCATACAATATCTCCAGTTCTCAATGAATCCCAATGACATTTTGTTGAAGGGTAGACTATAGGCTAAGGATGAATTGATTAAATTTGGGGGCAGATCCAGGAGTTTTTTTATGGTTACCTCCCCTGCATTGTAACTATTTGTAAACTGATTTTCATTCATTTTTTAGTGACAATGGCGTTGGCAGAGGTTTGCGCTCTGAGTGCTTTCTAGTTGGGATTTGGGATTGAAAATCCCATGTTGTTTAAAGATATAGCCTTCTAATTTAGTAACTTTAGGCTGCGATAGCAAGTGAAATTTCAGTCCAGATATTGATCCTGAATTTGTGAATGATTGCATTTAGATCAGAGCTTTCCAAACTGTGTGTCAAGACACTTTAGTATATCACGAAATTAAGTATAATTTTGTATATCTTTCAAAAGATATATATTACCAAAAATCACTCTCCTCTGCATTTTGTCTAAAAATATGACAATACTGTTAATTTTCGAATGTAAAATTGTAGGTATGAACAACACTTTTCAGCATGAAATCAACACCTGAGAAATTTTAAAATCTGGCAAAAATCAACATACTATTTGATTTTAATAAAATTTTCGATAATTATTTATTAAAGGACATTCTTTTAAAGAAGCCTCCATTCCATATTTGGGAGAATATTTTTTTTTTTTTTCATGATAACTGAACCTTTATTAATTTAATGATCTATTTTATTTATATAATCATGCTTTCATTGATTTTTACAGATAAAGCCCTCGAAATATTAATTATGTTTACCTTTTTTAGAAAAATATTTTGAAACGGCTCGAACGGAACTCTTACTTTTGGATTAAAAAAAACAGGAAAACTAAGTTAAATATTTTTAGCGCAGTTTAGGTGACATAAACTAAGTATTTTCACTTAAATTATCTCCATCTGACAATAACTTTTTTTGGGGTGAATTTTTAACTACAGAATTTTAAATTAAAATTTTTAGTGTCATTGATAATGGCATCATTGATATTTTGCTGGTTATAGGAAACATGGAATTTATAACGGTCAATATCTGTTATAATTATTGAAAATATCTGTTTGTTTAAAAATTTGGATTAATTTATCTCTAGAAAAACATTTTTAAAAAATCGACCGGATTTTTAAAAATATTAATTACAATTTAATCAGATTTCAATAAAATGTTTGGTACTTATTCATTCACTACTTGTCCTTTGGACTGTGTTGACAGGCAAGCATACACCTCCTATAAAGAAATGTATTTTTCACAATATTTTCAGTAAAAAGTAACTCACATTTTTCCCAAATCAAGTCAAATAATCATTAAATTTACTAGCTTTCTTCAAAATTCAACTTGAATCCTACTTAGTGTCCTTACATTCTGTTATATTTAGCACAGGTAAAAGAATTGAGCATTTTAAAAATGTGGCTTCCAAATTATATTTTAATTTATTTAGTAATGACATAAGTAATATTTTAATAAAATAAGTAATAAACTAATTTAATTTATACGAATTTTTTTTTTATTTGAACGAATAAAAGTTTTTTTATGATTTATTTTGCTGCAGACACAAGAGCAGGGTGTGTTTGTCAATTTATCAGGGAAGACAAATTTACGTCTGTGACCAAAGATAAAAAAAAAATAATAAAATAAACATGTAGGTTCAATTTACAACTGAGCGTTATTCAGTTAAATTAACAACAAAATAGATATTGATCAAAGGGAGGAAAAGGTAATATATAGGTTGGAATTAAAAGTTCAATGTCCATGGCAAAATGTAATAGTGAGTAAAGTTGTGTATGAGATTATGAAGAGAAACAGTCCACAAGTGTGTGTGTGTGAGTAGCAGTTCACATGTGTATTTATGTCTATAACCAGACGTAGAGACAGTTCAATGTATGTGTGCATAAGCAAGAAAGACACTAGTAAACTCAACCTGCTGGCAAGACGAAAAAGAAATTCTCTTCCTGCATTGGTGCTGATGATGAAAACTAGAATTTAAGTTTGTCGGTTGGGTTAAAATACTGGACTCTCTATGATGCTGTCTCTGTTCTCTTCGAAGTTTAATGTGCAACTCCACTGAGGCAAAATGCTAAAATGAATCTCCCGCTGCCAGTTAGATTGATAGGGTTATATTTATGGAAAAATATAGGCTCCTGCCAATGGTTTAGGAAGTTGGACTTTGATTGGTTGATTATTATTTTAATGTAGCTATTTGAGGTTTTCCAACAGTTAAGACTTTGGAGGGAAAATTTGTATAGGAGAAAGAGTGTGAATCCTGGGAGCTTGTTTTTGCACAGAATTGTTCACTTAGGTTTAAGTGAGCCTACAATTTACCAACATATTTGGACACAATGTAGGGAAGATGGCCCCTATTGTAAAGTTTCATACACTCGCTCACTCTGTTGAAAACGGTGAACAAATAAAAGCAATTTAATTTATTCAAATCAATAGGGGCGCCAAAACTATCTTTGCCTCCCCCCCCCCCCCGAGCGCTAAAGTAGAAGAGGATGTTTAAACATCCTGTAATTTTGATCACAAACCCCAAATAAGTTTCCCATTCGTTCGGTTCATTAGTTATCTCCCCTCATCCACGTGTGTGAAGGTAAACAATTCTGTTGCTCAAGTAAATACCAAAGCTGATTTTAACAGATTCCAGTTAAGACAGAAACTCATTTTTAACATTAAATTTTTTTACTATTACAAGTTAGGAAAATGTGTAGGAAGTAATTGTCTAAAAATCACGTATTTATAAAAATGAATAATCATTTTTTTTTTTTTTTCGTCAAAAAATGCTGCTGCTACAATCGGGGCCATCTTCCCTCCTTATATATTGTGTCAAAATATGTTAGTAAATAAATCAAAACTTTTATTCATTCAAATAAAATAAAAAATTAAATTTATAATTTATTTTATTAAAATATTCACTTTTTATATAATCTAAGCTTAAACTACAAAAATAATTCATTTTTTGTCAAGTCCTTTGCGTAATTCATCTTATTCTTTGCAAATTTAACCCGAAACTAGTTTCGTAAATTTTACGCTTATGTTGGTCATCCATAGCAAAATATAGTGTACCGTTAAGCGTTATTAGAAGCCAACACTGCTATAATAAAACTGAAACGAAAAAGAAACAAGGTTGATTTTCGTAAGGCATTCATGGACTTATTTCAATTGTGATTTATTGCCCCCCCCCATTTCTTCTACTGCGAGAAGAAGACACCATATCACAAGTGCCTGATTTTTCTGTTTAATAATGTCTGAAGAAAAAAGGTCCTTTTTGGTTGGATTATTATCAGGAACAGTTGTATATCTTTCTTACCGTTTCTTATGCAAGAAATATCATAAAAGTTCGCGAAAAACTTTCACTCATTTTAATAACAATGACACAAAAATGGATAAACCTTACACTAGGGTGTTGTTTTTTCCAGATAAAGTAGTCGCTTGCAAGGGTTTTTTCGTTAATGACTATGGATGTCCAAACTTTGATTGTCGGTTCTCCCACAAAGAAGAAGAAACGTCTCTGGGACAATTGTTTGCTCTGTTACGGTCTACACGTCGCTCCATCTACGTTTGTGTCTACACCATTTGCTGTAATGATCTTGTAGAGGTGTTAATTAAACTCAATTCGATGGCAGCTGAAGTCAAAGTGATTACAGATTCCGAAATGGAAAACGTCAACAATTCACATATTTGGAAACTTCGAAGCTTCGGTAAGATCACTGTTGTAAAAAGGAGAGTATTGCTTTTTTTGTTTACGGAGGCTCGATGGTGCAATGTTTCTTTCTTTTTTTTAGATTGCTATTTTGCTCATCGTTTTAGATTAAGATTCGGTTTAGCGAACCAAAGTAAAATATGAAAAAATATTAGTAATTGCTTGGATGAGGTTCGCAAATATTTGCAAAGAAAAGGGAGGTAACTAGTATAGACGCTGTACATGATGAAGAAATAAAAACACAAAACATGTGGATGTGCGTAAAGAGGAAATTACGCAGTCAATATTTGGGATAAATACAAAACTTTTTACTTCCTTTATATTAATTTCAACCGTATATTCATTTTATTTTAATATTACAAATATGAAAAAATATTTAATCTTTTTACAACCCTAAAGTAAAGACTACTAACACTGACCCTAAATTATATCCTTTGTAATTAAATTTATAAAATATAGTTTCATTTTAAAACTGCTTTAAATGTTTCATTTGTTCCGTAATCGGAATAAGTTAGCAGCAGCTTAAATAATTATTAGGGTTTAATGATTAAATAATAACGTTTACCTTCTTTTTATTATGTACATGCGTCTAGTTAGATCCCTTTTCTTTGCAAATCTCATCCAAACAATTACCAAAATTATTTTGATTAAGATTTACGACACGTAAATTTTAATCAAAATATATCGGGAGTTGCGAATTTTCCTTGGAGAAATTTTTTTTTTTTCTTTCAATCTTAGGTGCTTCCAATCCGAAAATTTGGTAGTTTTTAGAAAAAAAATTTGTTTTCGATTTTTCGGAGGGGGGTCTAGTCTCGTTTAGTTAAGTCGTGTTAAGGTATTTTTGGTAGGAAAATGTATTTTCTTGTGTATTTTCAATGAAAAAGGACTTAATTTTTTCAGGAAATTTCATTGGAGAAAATTTGGTTAAGATTGGATGTAGTCCAAAATTCTGAAAAAATAGTAAAAACATTTTTCTTAAATAATTTTTGTGGTTTCAATCCATAAAACCTTCGTTTCCTCCGGAAATTTACCAGTTTTAAGTAAGATTTTTTTCTTTTTAGTTCTAATGATTTATTGTAAATAATGTAAATTATTAGAACTGACTAATGAATGCTAAACTGGACCATCACTTTATTTCCGTCATAGTCTTCAAAGGAAAGTAATAAACTTGAAGTGGCTTCCCTTGACATCGAATATCGCAAATGATTCCTGACATAAAGTCACAATATAGGTAGCACGTTGCGAACCTGCAATACGTGATTAGGCATAAAGTCAGAGGACATTAATTTTTAAAAAAATTTTTTTGTAAATTTGAATGAATAAATGTTGTTTTGTGATTTACCTTTATTCATTCAAATTTACAAAAAGAATATTACTTTACCTAATTAGTACAAATTAAATTAAAATATTACTTATTGTATTAAAGAACGAGAGGCTTTATTCAACTTTATCGAACGAGTATTTCGCCTCCAAAGCAATCACAAAACAACCCTTATTCATTCAAATTTACAAATACGAAACATTACATTACTTAATTACTATAAATTAAAATATTACTTATTTTATGAAAAACACTTCTCGGTCTGTGACTTTAATATTCGAGAAACAATGAGAAGCAGAGGAAATGTCGTTTAAAAAAGCTTTTATACAGTGATTTGTGGTGATTAATTAAATAATTTAGTGGTTGTTTCTTGTATTTTAGCACAACCCATTTTTATATCTTTTTAAAAGTATACTTCATTCAATGATGAAGATAATTTCTGGTTAAATTTTCTTACTTTATAAAATGACAAAGTAATATTCTGAAAACTGAAAAATTTAGTGCTATATATTCAAATTTACAACATGAAAAGTAATCTGTGGAGGGTACTTTTTGATAAATACAACTTCCCTCAAAAACATACATTAAGAAATATCTCACTTGGTAACAAATTCTCTGAAGTGCCTAATAATAAAGCTTTCAATTGAACCTTTTTGCCTGATAACTCTTATTTTTATAAATCTACATAATACTAAAGATCTGATTCTGTTTATTTGTGTGTGACCTCTAAATAGCCAATGTTGCTTTGTAGCCAGAGGTATTGAATTAAAGTACCCTTATGGGCTAAATCAGGCATGGGTAACCTGTTTCAAGCAGCGGGCCACTTGAGATATTGCTAATCATAAACCGGGCCACAAATTCACCGTTAGAATAATTTTTCAAATGTTAGGAACCTTTTTGCTAGCAACATAGCTTGAATGCACCATTTCGCTGAGCTCTGTTTGCCTTTTAGAAAAAAGTGTATTTATGCTACCGATCTGTTTCTCTCTGATAGCTCCTTTAAATGTATCATACCCGGAATGTTTAGTCGTGTAATGACGCATAACGTTAAATTCTTTAAATGCGGAGTGGGATTCAGAACATATTAGACACATTGGTTGGTTTTTTACTTCAACAAAGAAGTAATCATTTGTCCACTTATGCTGGAATTTTCTCATTTCTTCAAAAAAGGTTCCCTTTTTCTTAGATGAAATTTTAATAAAACATTACTTTCCTCATGGAAGTAAGCGTAGCGTGCCGTTCAGAAAGTCAAAGGGGCCGCAGTTTGACCATGACTGGGCTAAATTGAAGAATGCAAGAACATTCCAGGTGATTTGCAACTAAATAATAATAGTGTGGGGTCTGCATTTTCACAGACTCCTATCTATATTATAATGACCAAATTGTCAAATGTTAATTATAGAGAAGTCTACATTATTTATTTTTTTTTTTTTTTTTTTTTTCCAAATGTGTAAAAAATCCGGATTCATTCTTGTCAGGTTGCAGTAATTTTCTCTCAAAGTGTGATCCAACAGGTCACAGGGTTTTCTAATTACCACTAAAAAGATGATGGTAGTAGTGATGATGATGATCATAAGAATGTGTAATTAAATTAATTTCTTTGTTGTTTCTTCTTTTCTAGGGATTCAAGTGCGCACAGATAGTTCACCTTACTATATGCACCACAAGTTTGCTATCATTGACAACAAGATCCTCTTGACAGGGTCTTTTAATTGGACTGTAAAAGCCATTACAGGAAATCAAGAAGATTTGTTTATCACAAACAAACCACATATAGTTGAAGAGTACCACAAAGAGTTCAAAAAACTCTGGAACTTTTATGATCCCAAATCTTTGCATCCTGCAGCAATGATTGGAAGAGCTGTACATCCTTCTTTGAGAGAGAATAGTAAATTTCAAACTAATTTAAAAAGATGACTTTAGAGCCTGTATTATATGTATAAATATTGTCTATAATTTTGAAAGAGCCATTAACATTTTAAATTGTGTTTGTACAATTGAACTCCTTCGTCTGCTTGATGTTGCTAACACAACGTTTCAGCCAATTCATTCTTCAGCCTTTCTCAGGTATATAATCTGTAAGAAAAGAGGAGAAACCTTATTTCTACAGAAAAATGGCAACAAAGAAAAGGTGGACTTTAATATACCAACCAGATCCGTTCATTTCAGCAGCACTAGGTACACAGATGAAACCATACTGCCACCCATATACCCCAACAATTCCAAATTATACATGGAGTTCCCCAACAACTTCTTTGTTCAATTGTTTAAACAAAATTTGGAAAAAATATATATATATTACACCTTCATTTTTAAAAATATTTCTGGGCTAACATTTTTCTATCATTGCACAATATTTTACATTGTGTAATATTAACAATATAGTTTGAAAATTGGGTGAATGTCAGTTAATACTATAATTGATTAATATCATAGCACTTTGTAAAATATTATGTAATATTATTGAGCATATAGAATAAACATTGGATGTTGCATGTTCAATTTATATTATTACATAATCATTGATAAGAACATTTACAGCATTCATAATGGAGTTGAAAGTTGGCAGATATGCATTAGGGGTTGAAATTTGGTGTGCTGAGACTTTATACTCCATCACATGTAAGGTGGTTGTGGGGTCTCTTCCAAATCCCATCATCAGTTTGTATAAGGAGGTGCGGGGTGGCCAAGCAGTTAACGGCATAGAGAATGGACTCTGCGACCAGACAGTTTGTGTTCACTTTGCACTAATGCCCTTGGGAAAGGCAATAAACATCACCCCCAACCCCCCAGCTATGGGTAAAATATAGCAGGGTGACGTAAGTGATGCCACATCGGGTGCCTGTCGCCTCAAAGTCTATTTCACATGCTGAGACAGAACCTGGGAAGGGATAGCTGAAGCCATAGCCAGTGTAAGGACACTAATTACTTGCTAGTTTGCATAAGTGGCCATTTTTTTTTTTTTTTTTTTTTACATCATTGATGCACACAAATGAACATATAGAGACTCTCAGGTTGTTGTTTTTGAATAAATCCATTTGCATCTTAAATAAGATGCAAATGGATTTATTCAAAAACAACAACAATCTCAATTGATGAACATTTATAAAAAGGAAAATAAAACCCTTGCTCATTTCTCAAAACCAATTTTAACAATGTCTACAATTACAAGGGTTTGTCAGATGCAACAGGAATTTAGAGTTAGAAATTGACTCTTTTCATTCGGTACCAGACAAAGTCCAGACATTAAACCAAATTATAATTAAAAATTAGAAAGTACTTAGACAGTGTATATCTCTGCCAATACCATTGTTACAAAAAAATGAAATCAGCAAATAGTTATGATGCAGGGGAGGTATCTAAAAAGAAATTCCTGTATCTGCCCCAAAGTTTAATCAATTCTTCTTTAGCCCATGGCCTACCCTTCAACAAAATGTCATTGGAATTCATTGAGAATTTTTGGAAACATTCATGGATCCGTCCAAAATTTAATCACTTCTTCCACTGGCCATCCTTCCACAAAATTTCATTGAAATTCATTGAGAACTTTTGAAGATATTGTGTGGACAAACAAACGGACGGACACCAGTGAATACACATACCTTGTCCAACTTCATTGGTAGAAGTAAATAAGTTATAATAGAATTATAAAAGCATCAGAATGTTAGTCCAGATAATTAAATGTGTAGCCATTATCACATCTATTTTTTTTACCAAAAGATTTATTCATGGATACTGAAATCATATTTCAATTTACAGTTTATCTGCAGTTTCTACTGACACCTTTTCTTGAGGGCATAACCATAATTCTGATCATCAAATATTTGGCATGATACACTTGCTGTTAATTTAATATGTAGTCAACTATTGATAATAAGATCCAGAAGTGCATATCATTTATTTAGAATGTGATAAAATATATATTTGAATGTTATCATATTGTGAAAAAGATATTTTCATAACATTTTGATAATTTATTTTTTAATGATCATAGTCTGGGAAAAACTTTTTTGAATACTTTTAAACTTTGCATTATAAGTTAACTAAAAAAACGATCCTTGTCTACAGTCTTTAATCAAACTTGTCTTAATATATATATATGTAAAATACATAACTTTTGTATTTGTAGAAAAACTATACTAAATCTATATAGATATTTGTTGAACCTTATTTTGAAGGAACTACCATATATAATTCTATATATAAAAAAAAACATTATTTCAGGAGGGAATATTAAGAAAAAAACGCATTTCCCTGAATTCCTCTCATTTATCATCCAGTTTTTTTAACTCCTCCCAAAGTTCTGGACAATGAAGGTTACATTTATGTTCAGTTATGAATTTCATCAAAACTGTGCTTTGTATCAAGTTGGACACCATGACTAGCATATTACCTTCTTATTGAATTTCAGGTTTAGATTTGGTTTTTAGTGACATGCAGTTCTAGAAGAAAATTTACAGAGGGGGTTCTTTTTACAATGTAACTATAATGCTAAAGTGGGCACTTACTTTCTGCCATTTTTACTGAAGTATGGCTTACATAAATTTTCTTTGCTTTGGTCTGAAAAATGGTGCAAACATTCTAAAATTTTAATTCTTTTAATAATTTAAAATCTTTTAGGGTTGGGGTTGATGCTAGTAAAGAAAGTAACTAGAAGCAGAGAAGATAATTCATGAAAGCCGTACCTCCATAAAAATGGCGGAAAGTAAGTGCTACTTAAACATTATAGAACCCACTTCATAAAACCTTAAAATATTAATTTCCGGATGACTATAGGGTCTAATGGATTGAAAGCACCTAAAATTGAATGAAAACAAAATTTACTTCTAGAAGAACTGCGTGTCACTAAAAACCGAACCTTCACCAAACGTAAAAGGGCAAATATAAATTATAAAGAAATAAATTAACTTGAGTAAACTGAATTTCAGAAATAATTTTGTATGATTAACTTATGTAACTCCTTAACAGGACCAAAGAACTTTCTGCTAAACTCAATAGTTGACTGCAGTGTCAAAAAGCAAAAGAAAAGATTATTGAATTTTCATTGTGACACAACAAAACTGTATATAGTTTTTAAATTTCCTTAATAAACTTTTGCTTTATTCTTTTCAGTTTGTCCTCTGTTAAATATTGATAATGATCTTTTGAGCATAGAATTTGCAGGAGGCAAACCTTTCTTCTCCACATATTATATATTGTATATGGGTCATTCCGTATCAAGTGAACCAGTGGTCCCCACTTGACCATCTCGGATTTTGCTTAGATGTTCATTTGGGTTTGAAATGAAGTCCTGTACAATTTTAGCTCAATATCTTTACTCGTTCAGTCACTATGGATCCAAGAAAAAGGAGTACTCTGGTCGAAGCGACAATGACCAAATCTTTTTTTCCATTTTCAACTAGCAACCATTCCACAACAGGAACTTGTACTGCCCTGAAAATCTGTTCTCAGGGACACCTTTATATAGAAAATGATTTCAAAGTGGGCTTCAAATTTCATTGATATTTCCGGGAAGCCATTTTTAAGTAATCATTACTCAAAACCTAGCCAACTTTGTGTGCTCTGTCTGGCAAGGAACAAAGTGATGACAATGCACTACAAAATGTTACAATCAGGATCTTTCTAGCTTTTCTAGATCCTGAGACATAAGGTCTCAAAAATGGTCCGAATTAAAAAACGACAAAAGTGCACCATTTTTAAAGGCAAAAATGTACAATGCGTACAATTTTCTATCAAGAACCACTGCAAAGAGCAATGTTTAAAATACTTGAGGCTAGATTTTCAAGTTGGTGTCTTGATTCTTTCATGTTCTAATCAGTGGTTGAAATGGAGTTGGGTATGCGGGATACAGCATATACCTACATCTCAATTTCCATGTTTTTTTATTATGTTAAATGTCTATTAATGGAGACTTTAACATATACTAGCCCCCAAATTCCAACCTTACCTTATACCTAAACCCATTTCCATCACCGGTTCTAATAGACCATTGAAGTTTTGTTTAATGACATCAGTATGTGGGTTTTGGAGTGGGTGGTGCCATCCATTCAAAAACCCATACATTAACCCCTCAAAGAAAAGTCACTATATATATATAATATATATGATAATTATAATGACACTTAT
>VCCN01005793.1:176612-187127 GCA_006491835.1 Architeuthis dux
CAGCGCTTTATGTGGATTTGACAATATATATATAATATATATAATATATATATATGTGTGTGTGGCATTTCTGGCTTGGATGAACTTTCAGTTATCTATGCAAGTTAATATTTTGTATCCCACTGTTTAGCTCTAGAACAGGGTTTCTCAACCTTTTTATTCTATTGCCTCATTTTAGTTATTTTTTAAACCCCCCGAATTTTTAATAAAACATTTTCCTTAAATTGGTTATTCAATGTGACCCTTGTGCTTGATGCTTTGTTGCTAGATTCTAAATATTTGAATTGATATTTGTGAGTTTTAGTGTTGTATTATACGGGTTGTATTGCTTCTGCTGCCGATATGAGGGAGAGAGAGAGAGAAGATGACATCTCGTCTGCGGGTTGACGGTTGCTGCAAATTCTGTGGAGGGAAATTAATTTCAGAGAAAAGGTTCGCCCACGACAAAATTCAGGATCTTCATTTCAAAATCTGGGTTCTCTTTATCCGTCAATATAGCTTCAATTCCGGGCCGGTTCACAGATCACTTTTGAGGCATCAAATTTTGTTTAAGTTACTATTCTACACGAGTGGTCACTGAATCACTACCAGCGTTGTAGTAATTCAAAAATCAAAGCTTCTTCCTCCTCTTATTCCCCCACCTTCCTTCATTCATCCATCCGGGTGAAGAGAGAAGCTGCTTCGCTGTTGACCTGTCACCTCTCTGTCGGATTGTGAACTGGCCCTGATTTGAAAATAACGGCCCTTTAAAAAGCCACTCCGGTAATCTGATATGGGTCCCCGGTCATGTACACCATGGGCACATGATCACATACACCCTGGTAATCTGATATGGGCCTTTGATCACGTATGCCCACGAACACACGAACACTGAGTGCATTTCGTTACATACGGCCATTTGTGAAAAAAAATTTAATCTAAATTTTTCTCAAATCCTAATCCTAAACCGTAATTTGCTATAAAAACATATAGCATTGTAAGACAACGGTCTAATTGCATATACATATAGTTTTTAAATTTTATGTCTACTTATATAAGCTACATTTTGTATGCATCCTAACTCAACAACAGAATTCGACACCTCGTGGTTTCCCGCAAATCCACTCCGCTCAGCTGATACAAAAATACATCCTTTACATCTCTGAGAGACCATTACAATTTCGAAAAATTAAATAAATCCATGCATATGAAACACAATACAAAGTCTTTGAACAGTACATTTTTCAACATCATACCATTCCACTCCCTCAGTAGTCAACAATTCAACGAGCAAAATGTTTCCACATTAAATCATCAGAGAAACACACATCTCAACAATTGTACAAGGCGAAAATCTCGCCTTACCAGGATTACTCTTTCGTCCTGAACAAAATATCCTTGGTGAAAGAAAATAATTAAAACGATGCAGTAGAAAAAAACCCACATTTGTCTTGCAAGCCATGGCTGTCGACACGTTAAGTTTATAACGAATCAAATATATCGATCCCACAGATGAGGCAAACTCATGTGACACCTATCGACGTCTTCAGCCAACTTCAAGTAAAAAAAAAAACAACGTTCTACTGGATATTTAAACAGAGACCATCTTTGCCCTCTCCAGGAATCAAACTCGTCCCTAGTTGACTTTTCAAAACATGAGTATTTCTTACTCTCGCCAATCTAGGCGTAAACAAAATATGTTTACGTTTCAGTCAAACACCACAAGCGTATTTCCAGTAAATGACTATTTTACCTGTCGAGCATTTTAAAAACAGTAAAATAAAAAAAAAAATTTTAAAATGTTCAAACGAAAATAGTTCAACAGACAATAAACACAAAAAAATACGATTAAATACTTTGACTCGTAAGAAAAATTGCTCTGCTGGAAGAATGTAAAAATGAAAAAAATTGTATTTAAAGTTACTTGGACGCTGTTAAGAAAACAAAACTGAAAGAAAGAAATGTGTAAATAGGATCTAATGTTGATTAATTAAAACTAATATTAAACTCTAACTAACTCCATTATTAAATATATATCTGACTCCATTATTAGTTACTGTAAAAACAATAACAATGATGAGAGCGTAGAAGCATAGTAATCTCTAACAGTGAAGCTGATAGTAGCTGTGGTAGTAATAGTGGCTAGAAGCCTTAAGGGTCACTACTGCCGATTAGAAAGCTAGAGTGCTGATGAGACTAGAGAAAGAAAGAGGGTAATGTTAACAATAGGCATGAGAGAGATCTTTCTTTCTCTGCTGTGCCTGCATGTAGTAAAAGGAATAAAAATGCATGTGTTGCACATGGTAACAGTGTAATAAGAAATAAGAATACAAATACTCTGTAATGATAATAAGTATATTTATTACAGAAGAATAACAATAAGGGTATTGCTCAACTAATGAGAACAAGAAGAAAGAATGCATTTAAAGTATTCATATACTACTTAGTAAAATGTCTGTCCATAGTTTGTTGAAGATGTTAAGGAAGAGAGTGTGTGTGTATGTATGAATGTGTATGAATGCGTACGTACATAATCAGAGGTAAGAGGCACATCTCTGTGGAACAGTCATGGATTTGCCAAGACAACAGAATTGACTGGACAAAGATTGAATAGCTGGTCTTCTTATAGTAAGAGGTGAGTGGTGGATGTGTGGCTGGTCAAAATATTGGCCGAAAGAATGGCTAACGTCAGATTTCCAAGATGAAATGTAAGGTGACAAGTTACATCGTTTTGCCAGACTAGTTGTCTACATAGCGTATTAAGTTTGAGTCAAGTACATTAATTTCATGTCCTGAAAATTGGTTATCTAAAAGATAATCAGATATCAGAATCTGATTGTGCCAAAGGAAAATTGTGTCAAGTACTTTCCACTTGCTGACCATAGTGCTTGAGTGCAAAAAGATGTATGAGTCCGTTACAAATGTCTTTTGTTTTTCTTGATTTTGTTTTTCCTTTTCTTTGTAGTCGGTCGTAAGTTCCCTGCTCGAACTTCGAGACACCATTCTTGTCATGGTCGCATCATGTCTGGTGGAATCAGGACCTTTTTCACGTTGTGTTTTCTGGTGATTGAAACTTTGGTTCAAAAGCCTTTTAAATGGGTTATTCGAAACATGGTCATGAGCATCAATTTTACTATGTTGTATTATACGGGTTGTATCTCTTCTGCCGCCGATGTGAGGGAAAGAGAGAGAGAGAAGATGATGTCTCGTTCCGGGTCTGTGGGTTTACGGGTGCTGGCGGGAGTGAAAGACGACAAAATTCAGGATCTTCATTTTAAAATCTGGGTCCACTTTATTCCGTCGATATAGCTTTGATTCCAGGCCGGTTCGTGGATCACTTTTGAGGCATCAAATTTTGTTTCAGTTACTACAGTTCTACACGAGTGGTCACTTTGCTGAATCACTATCAGTATGGTAGTAATTCAAAAATCAAAGCTTCTTCCTCCTCTTATTCCCCCACCTTCCTTCATTCATGCATCCGGGTGAAGAGAGAAGCTGCTTCGATGTTGACCTGTCGCCTCTCTGTCGGATTCTGAATTGGCCCTGATTTGAAAATAACGGCCCTTTAAAAAGCCACTCAGGTAATCTGATATGGGCCCCTGGTCACGTACTCCATGGTCCCCTGATCACGTACACCCTGGTAATCTGAATATACGAACACAGAGTGCATTTCGTTACATTAGTCTTATGTCTCTTTGCATGCACCTAACCGCCATAAAATAAAAGATTGCCTATTTTTTAAGAAAATCTTTTGCCCCTCTCAGCTCAACTTCTGCCCCCTTGGGGGCGATATCGCCCCCACTGAGAATGACTGCTCTAAAAGATTTAGTGCTAAATCAATGCCAGGCAGGTAAGCTTCAACACAATCTGACCATCTCGTTTCAGACCGCCCATTAAGAGAAGAACCAGTGCGGTTTTCCAGTAATTCCCACCACTTTTGGAACTGTAACTAAACAAGTTGTAGACAGTTTGAATTGTTCCAAAAAATGCTTACTGCTTCAGGTACAAACCCAGTTGCATCATTTCTACATAAGTTAAGTGCATGACAACCACATGGTGAAAACATTGTTGTTGAGCACTGTTCTTGTATTTTTTCTTGTACGTTGTTGTATATTCCATCCAGCCCTATTATCATAGCTTTGAACTCTACAATCGCTGAGAAGAATAATTTGATCTTTCAAAGTATCTAAGCGATTTCTGTCACGCTTTGTTAATACAATCTGCAAATTTGAGAAATCTTTCTTGAATTTCATACTGTGTTTCTTTTGTAATGAATGACGTTTCCCAAAAGAAATGTTGTTTGTTCATTATGGGAGGAATTTGTTGTGGCATCTACTATTACTGCAAAGTATAGGCATATGAGCCAGGGCAGCAAGTGTCCCCAAAAATTCAGACAAAACATATTAAATTCCGGGCAAATCAGTGTAATTCGGGCAAAACCATGGAAAATTTTGGGCAAATCAAGCCTTTTTCTCCCCTTTATAGAAAGAGTTCCCAGACACATATGCTGCAAAGTACTTTGCAGACTGCCTCTCAAGCAAAATATGTTTCACAAGTCCCACCTTGAGAGCAAATCTATGAATCCTAAAAAGTTTCCATTTTTTAATATCCAATCCGATGGGATGAACCATTGAAAGCCAGACCACATTCTCCAAAGAAGAGTACACCGTTGATGATGCGCTTTAAAATATACAATTTTACATCTTCTGTTTTGATTGATGCTTCTAATATGGTGTCAACTAATATTCGGTACAGATGCATCCAATGTCAAGGACAACATTATTCTTCTGTTGCTCATTTTCTAAAGATGTTGTAGTTGTATCTGCTTATTAGTTTTAGATTCTTTTTCAATCTATTTTATTTATGGATGTATCATATCGACTTAAAAGTTTTGATACACAGCTCTACCCAATAGACTGGGTAAAAATGCCAACCATTTAAGCAACTGCCTAACCTAATTTTTTAAAGCTGAAATTGGTTAGGCCATGAGGATCAATTTAAGACCAGACAACATTTCAAAAAATGACCAGAAGTAAGATACAAAATGCATAACTAGATAGAGCGAAGTAAAACCTGTCAAATGACAACGTTTTGAGAAATTACTGGATGACGTCATCAAAATGGCCTGAATTTTCTTTAAAATGCCAATATATTCGGACATATAAGTCACAATCAGATACAAATTGCATATCTAAATAGAGCAAAGTAAGACCTATCAAATGATATATAGTTTGTCAAAATATGGCAGAATTACTATCATCATTTTTTAAATGTTTTTATCATCAGTTTGCTATAGCAAAAGTGCAAGTTACCGATATTGATGCTGAAAGACACCAAGACGTTTGGCGAGCATTTTTTTAACAAGTAAGAACCCGAATTATCCGTGATAAGTCTGCTCTCCGTCTTAATGAGCCTTTAGAAGATGTAAAGAACATAGGTGACGAACAGGGGTTGTTAATACCTGCCATTGAGCATGCATCTACATTAAAGAAGAAATTAATCCAAGAATTCCCGGAAACTATAGCTTTCTTCTCAGCTGGAAAATACCTATTGGTGCATGCAGCCGACGTGAATCCTTGCAAATATGCAATTGCAGCTCTACAAGGTTGTGGCTTAAGGTATGATGATTTAGCTCGATCATTTGGTAGAATGGTCTGACGACAGTTGCAGAGATTAGCTCAACACAAGAAACAATGACCTTTAACTCTGAACGAACTGCTAAAAATGTTGGACTGTGGGCCACTACAGAGCCTATACAATGCCATCTACAATATTATGTATGATTTTGCTCAGAAGAATGAATATGGTTATGCTACAACATATTCCCACATTAAAGCTATATAAAAATGTGGCCTATAGTAAGCGATTAGGAGAGCCTTATTACAAGAGAGCCTAGTCCAATGCAAGCATTTATGGGGCTTGTCATTCATAGAATGGACCGGCAGCATTTCTTATCAAGACATGAAAATGCAAAACATGACATAGTCAAGAATGGTCTCTTCGAGTCACTCGTTTTTGTCAAACATGTGCAATGGGGTTTGTATGCATAGTACTTTAGTCAACAACGATAAAAGGCTAGAAAGAATGTCAGGTGGGGGCACGACTCACGATACAATCGAGACTTTGTTTCAGCTGCCAACTAAAGAAGAGAAGGAGTTTATCATTCGATTCGAAATTGTGACAGCGTAGACGGTGAGTCAGCAGGGGTAGCACCATACTACATTGGGGAAACGTGTTGGACCTCCTCCTATGGCAAATTATAACGACAATGATAATTCAAGTGAGGAACTTGATGCATGTTTAAAAAAGATGTAGTATGGTCTGCTGTAGGGTTTCTGACTTTTGGATTGGATGGCAAAGAATTACCTTTACTCAGCTCCTGGGAATCTTTCAATAATATGGTATCCAACTGCATTCAAGAGTATTTTCTAGTAACCACAGAGCCACTAGCCATATTCCGTATGTAAAGATTACCTAGATTTTTTGCTGGACATCATGGTAGATCTAGATATTCCATGCATACAAGGCCTAATTAGGATGAAAGTTATGAACTTGTAAACATAGGGTAGTTCACCAAAATGTTGAAATTTGAGGGGCTCATAGCCAATTGGAAAATTGGAATTTTGAAAAAACATATTTCATTTTTGGAAGTTTGAGTCATGGTTTCACTGCATACCATACACCACAGGAATCTTGTAAACATTCAAGAGCCTGAAAAAATTAAAAAGAAAGAGTGGGAGAAACTACTAGCTGACAAGTGCAAGAAGCTTATAGATGGCTACAAGAAATATTTGAAGGCAGTCATTGTTGCTAAAGGGGATGTGCAACCAAATATAAAGGAAGAGTGCCAATATTATTGTCCAGGTTATAATTTTGGATTTCTTCTTTAAAACTACTACATGTAAGTTGAAAAATAATGATTTTTTTTTTGTTAAATTACTTTGGACATCCTTTTAAAATATTCTGATACTATAAATTTGGTAGATTTCCATTTATTTCTGAAGATATTGTACAGTTTATACAAAGAATTCCAGAGTGTCAATAACCCTGAGAGGCGCATGTATTTACTTTAGATATTAACTCATTTAACCTTTCTAATGTATAGAATAACTTGAACTTGTAGTTCCAATTGCATGCAGTAAACAGACTTTGATGTGTAAATTTTGTGATTTGCTGTGTATTTTGATTTCTGTGTATGAGGGGCCCTCTGAACCTGAGGGGCCCTCTGAACCTGAAGTGCCCTGGGCCCCCCCAAGAGCGGAGTCTTTTTCAGGTAGTTCCAAGTAATAAAAAAAACAGTAGCAAACAGAATTTTAAAATTTTTTTCCTTGCAACATAGGTTGCAGATACTTTTAATTCCTTTCTCTGTCAGACAAAGACTTTCATCCCATGTTCCTATTGAGCAGTGAAAGCCACACCAACTTGAAATCCACACTGGTCAGCCTTAAAAATGATCAATCTCACTATCAATAGTTCACAAAATCCATATTCTTTCAAGTCCACTCACAGTATTTAATCGCTTTCATTCTCCAAATTCTCCAGTTGCTTTGTTTTAATACAAACTATTTTTTTTATAAATCAGCAGTTCATATTATGCTTATTATTAATGTCTTTCATGCTATCTACTTCACTCTAAACATAACCTCTGAGTATTCAATCCATTATATGTATCATTCTTTATTTTATAACATCTTGCTGAACTATCTTTGTCCACAGTCCATTGTTTCTAATGTTGGGATTAGTTTACATGAAACATCAAAGGAAGGTTTTCAAAACGCCAAAGCAAACTTGCTTCTGTGTTGCATGACACTAGGCAATAATTTTTGTCTCCATTTCTCAGACGGTCCACAGAGACCCAATCATTGTTTGTAGGAAAGGTTTTCAGCTGAATATGAAATAAAGATGTCTTTGAAGAATTGTTTATACTCTTTGAGTTTGTTCTTTATTTGCTAGAATAAAAGGGTGTCTTTCTGTGTTGCCAATCAAATTTTGTATTAATTTTCTCTTTCCTGACTACAGCTGGATCTTGACTAATTTTGTTGTATAAAAGCCTATGTCACTTTTTTATGAGGATGTCTGTTTTCTGTCATGCTAAAGCAAACCAATACATGAAATTAACGAAACTCTGCTGTGATTCTAATGTGCAACCAAATGATCAGTAGGCGAGTGACTTATCCACTGGACCAAACTTATGTTGCTTGAAAAGTAGTTGAAATCTAAGTTAGAAATAGGCAACTGATTACTGCTGCTGATAATAGCACTGCTGTCTTCATATTTAAAACAGATACATGTTGTTCAATACATCAGTATTCTAAGGAAAAAAAGAAATATAAATGAAAAATAATCAAAGAAGCAGTGATAAATTTTAAACTTTAAACTGGCAGCTATCTTGTTAAAATGTAATAAAATTCAGAATTAGTTTTCATTGTTTTAACATATCAATATTATTTGAATAAAATACAGAAGGAATATAAGTGACTATTTTGAATAATTACAAACATTAAAAAATCAACCTCACAACTTAGTATTTGCAAGTCAATTTCATCCTAATAAATAAATATATTACAAAGACTTCTATGCTCTTTATTGATGGCATAGAATGCGTAAATTCTTCCATTTGGAGTGCTTTTAAGCTATCCAGAAGAAGTTTGAACTGATACTGCCATTTGTTAACATCAGCTTTAGTTTCCCAATGAGGTCATTGATTGGTTCTTTTTACTGGAAATCAGGCATATTTGTAGCGTATTACTTCTAACAGGTCTAAAGTTGAAATGTGTGGTGTTTCTATACCTATTATTAGTGGCCACAATGTTAATGAGGATGACGAAATAGAATATACAGTACAACAGTATATCTTAACAGCTCAGGATTTTGTGGCTTTCTTGAAGCAACACTTTAGAGGTAGAGTCTGATGCGAGAGGGGTAGATGGCTTTTCAGTAAAAGTTGGACAGAAGCTGCAAGAATATATTGTGAAAGTAGGGCTGATTCTTGAGGGGTATTTTGATCTTCATGTGTTCATTATCAGTGCTTACTATCTGTTCCAGTCGGTCTTATGTTAGATACACTTTTTCAGGGGAGGCAGATCTCATTTGGTCATCTGCCTAGGAGAGAGGAAACGACAACAAAAAACCACAACCCAGGGTATTTGTTGCCATCATCCACTTTGATGGGCCATTTGGTTTGGTTTGACTTTTGGTTTGAAAAGTGGGGACGGTATTGCACACCTTAAATCCTAATTGCGCAGGCCTGAAGGTTTTTCATGCAATCCTTTATCAAATCCTACAGTGATAGGGGTGGGACAGAAATGCCAGCTGGAAGATGACATTAGAAGGTGCAGTCCTGATCAAGCATACAGGCGGCTCAGGGAAAGTGGTCATTTGATGTTGAATCTGGAGACAACTACATTATTCGGCAGCAACCTGAGTGACCAAATAGCCCTATCTAGGGACAGCACCACTTGCTCCACATGAAGAGGGGCCAAGAAAAAGTGGCCTAAAAAAATCTTGTCTCCTCCAGCCCCAGTTGGCCTGACCATCTTCAAAGCAGTCAAACACCAAAGAAACATAAAGGCAAAACTACAATACTACATAATTTTAATGTTCCCAGCTAGTTGAGTGAATGCGTGTTTACCAGTCCCATCCAACACAATTTCTTTTTCCTTTATTCCAGACCATAGTTAGGTGACAGTCATCTCCATTTCATTGAAGTGACTACCTTGTCTCTTGTGGTATAAGTAACATTTCTCTACCCAGGGCTGACATACTGTCTGAACACTCCTTTGAAGGGGTGGCAGACCTCTACAGCCAGTTCAGGTATCTGCCTAGAGGAAGGAAAATCCAACAGAAAACCTAGGATCTTACTCCTATTGTCTCACCTTGGTGGACTATGGCCGGCAAACCCTTGATTTAAAGATTGGTGTCAGTCATGCGCATGCCGCACTTCACTGTGCAGACCTGAGGGCTATTCCATGCACCTCTCCAGCATAGACCTCACTGACCACCTATGGGCTTTCAACAGACATGGAAAATTCTCCTAAATCTTTGTTCGCAAAGCCAAGCCATGAATGAATGTAACATTTCAATCTAGGAATAGGGAAGGTCTGATACATAACCCTTTAGGACCATATTAAATTCAAAAATATGCTTGTACTGGTCTCTATTAGGTAGGATGTTCAATGTTTGGTGCTTCTGGTTCACAAGAGACATAGTTTATGCTTTCAAGAAATACTTGCTTCTGACAAGTTTCATTCATTTCTTGTTGTTCACTGCCAGGATTTCATTATTGAGTACAGTGTAGAGATCAGTCTCCTCCTAGCAGGAACATTAACAGGATTGCTACAGGAGGCTCTTTACATGATCCCAAGCTGCTTACAGCACCTGGTATACCCAGTTGGACATCCATCTAGGTCAAGGGTCTCAAACTCAAGGATACAAACAGGCCATTACGTCCTGGGGGAGAGTCACAGTGAGCCAAAAGTGAGATGGGGGGGGAGGGTGATTTCCACCAGTTATAATGCTAAACTGCAATACAGCTGA
>VCCN01005793.1:207666-219083 GCA_006491835.1 Architeuthis dux
GTGTGTATGCACATATTGTGATATAGTTTATAAAAAAATTGGAGTTTTTTTTTATGATTTCTAAAGATTACTGTTAACAATGGCCAAATATTATAATTGTTTTTTTTTCTTCAGTGTGCTTAATATTTTATGAATACAGAACATTTTCAAACAGGTTTTCAGTTTCCATTTTTCTTTAAAATTTCTTTACTCTCTTGTCGCTCCCATTCCTCCAATGTGAACTATTACCAAACTAGTTTACCCCTTGCCGTCAAAAAATGACAGAATTAATTAAGTAATTTTGCAATTACATTGTACTTATAAAATATCAAAAACACTGTCGCGCAGAATTTTTCTGCTTATGTTCAATAAAAAGGAAAATTTAGTAAAGATACAATTTATCAAGTTTAACATAACATAAAATTCTATTTCTACTAATATGTATGTATACATTTATGTATGTAAATGTATACTTTTTCACTTTATATATCTCTCGCTCTGTATACATTTATAAAATGTGTTCTACATGTTCTTTAAAATGGTGAAAATTGTCGATCACTGTTTTCAGAAGCCCAAGATGATGTCCTCAAATATTTTGTTTTGTCCACAACCCAAAGATAAAATGTTACTCTCGAGCCCTGCAGACGACAAATGCACATTGCTAATTTATGTGTGGGTTTTATTTATAAAGTGTTAAATTTTAAGCTATTTCTAAATATTTTTTAAAAAATTATTTAGAAATTTGCTAAAGAAGTGAGTTCAATAACAAGACTGATTTATAGGTATACAATGGAATTTTTATAATGGTATTTTTAAAAAAATACTAGGTTGCTACTGGTATAGCAAGTATGTAATTTAATTATCTAATTTCGTTTTTGATGTAGTCATACATTTTGTGCTAAGTCAGAGAAAAATGAATATGCAGACTGTAGTGAAGACTGGATATCATATTAGAGACAAAAGTTCCAAATAATAATAATAAAAAATCATGCAATTAAAAAAAAAAGACATATCTTTTTGTACCTATATAATTTTATAGCATTAAAAATTATATAAGTACTTTTGTGTGTGTGTGTGTGTGTGTGTAACATTTTTTATGTATAAATGATTTTTAAAGAATAAGTTCAGTTATACATATTTGTAAACTAAAAAATAACTGCTACTCTTTGTTCTTAGCCAATAAAGAAAATTTTATGTGACACTATTAAGGTACAATTTTCTGTTCAATTTATCTACTCTATTCCATCTTTGGTCTGCAATGTTAAAAGTAGTTGTAATAAAAGAAAATTGTGTCTCAATTTATTTTAGATGTGGGATTAACATTATGTATAAGTGTTATCTGACTGTTCACATCTTGGTTCATCTTCTGAAAACAACATTTCAGCCGTTGCACAACCATAAAAGATTATAAATATTAAATGTTTAAAAAAGAACATTCTTTTAAAAATCTTAAACATAAAAAAAACTAGCCTTCCAAAGGAAATTATGAATCACTGCCAACTATATATGCTTCTTTTTACCTTGTAAATTAAACAGTGGTGGTGGGCAGTGATCATTAAATAGTCCAGATTTTCAAAAAAAACAAGTGAGTATGCTGCTGGATACAACCTAAGGGATCAATTTGGCATAAACTTACATTGTAAATTGAATACCCCCACTAAAAACCTATTCCCTACTCATTGAGATGTGTGTGCGTGCGTGCGCGTGTGCATGCAAAATTTCAAGTTTCTACTATGAACAGTTAGGGCTGGGCAGGGCAAAGTCCAGATATATAGATAGTTATAAATGTCAGAACACATGAATAACCCAAACTCAGCAATAAACCAGTGTTGTTGGTAGTGGTTGGTTAATACAAATTCATTGTATCCAAACAGTTTCAATGTTATGTAAAAGCAAAAGAAAGTAGGTCTTCTGGCTTTCATTTGAGCCCATATAAATAATTGTTTGAAGCAATGTGTAACCCAAATGAGATCAGTATTAATTTTTGACTAGTTTTGCTTTCATCTTATTTTTGTTGCTAGGGGATTTCCAAAAAAGGAGGATATTGCAGACTGAAAAGGTCTTGGACAAATTGTTAATGAGTTGTAAATATATAAGTTTTGTATAAAACATACAAAACACTTAGAAGAATTGTTAATTAGTCAAATATCACTTTTATATATGAATGCAATTTTGTAGTAATTTTTGTAAAATTTCACAAAAAAGGTCTTCCGAACGACATCGACCTGAATGTGCTTAAAAGCCGGACTGTCCAGCATAAAGCCAGACATCTGACCACCCTATGTGACATATGTACATTTGTTTTTCTGTGTAAACCAACAAAGGCAATAGTTGTTGACTAGCTGGACTTGTGTTAATTCTACAGGTATTGACAACTAAGATATCCTCATTACTCTTGCATATATTTCTGCAATTAAAGTATATAATTTTTTGGTGGTAGTGGTTTTTTACTACTTTTGCTATCTGTCTATATTCCTGTGGTCTACTACTATAACTTAATTTTTAGGCTTCAGACTGGTGAGGGAGAAGTAATGAATAATTAACAGTTATTGCTCCCATTCAAACATAAGCATCCTCTTCCATTCTTACCATTGTTCATTGAATTATAAGTCTGGGTGAGGATGCAGAAGAGAAAGGATGAAAGATATGAATAATCAAAAAGTGTACCAACAGTTGCACATACAAACAATTAGGATGATAATGATAATTGGTTCACTTGATAAAACTTACACTTTTTTCTGTTTACATGCATCTTCTGTGAATTTGTAGCTTGCATATCACTTGCATCTCTGCAAGTCTTGGGCAACACCTGTTATGATTTAGTCAGAACTCTTTAAACTATAGTATTATTTACTTAAAAATCTGACATCAGGGAATTTTCTCATTTTGGCTGTTTTTATTCTGTTTAATCTATTTATTTTTCCATTTGTATTAGGAAATTCTTACTGTCATGAAAGCCCCCCCCCCCCGAACTTGGTGCCCTGGGTGACTGCCCCTGTCAATTTATTTGTGTCCAGTTTCAGGTCATTGTGTGTGTGTATGTGGAAATGGCCAGATGGCCAGACCTTTCTTTTCTCATTCCTCCTACTTCTACTCTCTGAGCCCATCTTTTATTGTTGCATCTGTAAATCCTAGAAAAATCACTCTTGAATTCTTACTCACATTTTCTACAAAAATAAAGTTAGTTTAAATGTACAAAATTTGAAGAGTACTTAAATAGAAAACCGATGTTTGGAACTGAAATGAATCCGGTGTCAAAAACCTGAGGTCAGATGATGGACACATAAAAATCTTCTGTCTGAACAGAAGATCCTAATTCACACTGATAACATTTCCAGTCTACATTGGTTACCAAAATTATCCATCATTTTTACTTAGTACAGTACTGTGACTTTTGACTTTAAATTTTTTTACAGTCTTATTGGTCTTTTCTTAACCCCTTTAAGACAAACCTATTAAGGTGCTCAATGTCTGAATTAAAAATTAAAAAATGTTCATTTTTATTTAATGGTTAAAGAAAACTATTCTTTTTATAAAAATAAATTATTTCCTCATATTCTGAAGAACCAAAATCATGATAATACTGTCTCTAGTTTTGAGGAGGGTCATTAACATTCAAAGTTTTTTGGGACAATTGAACTCTTTGAACAAAATCATGATGATGTGCATTGGACAAATGCACGTCATCATGATTAGACATTTATTGTTTTTCGTGTTTATTTTCCATGACACATGCATCCTAATAGACTTCTAAAGGAGATCTATGGGACATATATATTCCAGCAGTCATAGACTTTTGGATATGTATGTCCCAGGAGTCTTGAAAGGGTTAAGCAAAAAAAATAAGAAATAAGCCTTTATTTTCTGATTAACGCTATTTTGCTTACTGTCGGAGGCTAATCTGTCTGAGCAAAAGTTGCAATAAAAATCAACTAATAAAATTTAAGAGCTGATAAGATGCTACAAGTGGTAAGATGTACCCTATAAATTATAGGGTGCATCTTACCACTTGTAGCATATTTTCCAAAAGGTACCTAGCTAATTATAGTATAATTAGCTAGGTACCTTTTGGAAAATATTTGAGGATTAAATAGCTTATTGTACTAGCAAAGTCCAAGTTTCCAACTCTACAGTGTCATTTTCTTTTCTGTCACGGCTAATTATAGTGATGTACCGGAATATCAATCCGGTGCCGGAGTCACTGGTGGCAGTGATAATTTTTTGTGAATCCTGTGCCAGATATCCGACGGATTAATATTCTGGTACATCACTAGCTAATTATAACATTTTGGACCTATTATCAAATATTTTACTGGAAGAAAAAGTCTTATCTGCCGAGAAATACAGTAATTTCTTTGGGTCCTAATTAACATTGAAAGTTTCTCAGATATGATGGGTTAATGTTTTCTTTGTATTTGTTTACAAGCTACTCAACTGCTGCCAACTCCCAGTGATGCTCTCTCTCGGTGCAAACAAGTTTCGTCTTTCCTGTTCATAACACTGAGCTGTGCAAACTTCTCGGAAGCATAAACAAACTAAATGCAATTCCTGAATCTGTGTTTATAAAAGATTGGGGGAGTGGGTTATATGTCAGCAGGTTGTTTGAGCTACAACAGTCTCTCTAATTTCCAGGAATTTTACTAGTCTCGGCTTTGGGAAGATACTGAAAATTTGAAAAGAGCCGGATGAACTTCCCTTCTCAGACAAACAAATATCATTCCATCAGTGAGAAGATAGAGATCTCATTGAAAGAGTTTGAAACTATGCACTAAAAATGATTTACAGCCAGAGAATTTGTAGGCGCAAACCAGTCGTGGAGACTGGCTCCTCTTAGGATGAAGGAGGTTAGCATATATAAGATCCTAGTAACTATCTACAAGATGTACAGGTTGACTGAGCGGTAAATGGAATGGAAAATGGACTCGGCAAGCCAAGTTCAAACTATGGCTGAGACAGTTTGTGTTCACTTTGCACTAATGTCCTTGGGAAAGACATGAATCCATCTCTCCCCTCAGCTATGGATAAAATAGCCCAGGGTTAAGAGTGATGCCACTTTGGATGCTTGTTGCCTCTAAGTCTGTTTCATATATTGCAAGACAGAAACTTGTGATATGTTGACCCCAGGCAGGGACAGCTGAAACTGTATTTAGCGTATGGGCACTAACTAACTAGTAACTGTCTAAAATGGATTGTGCTTGCAGTATTAGCTCTGTACTAAAGGCTGCTCACTAATAGCCGAGATGTTCTAGATTCGGTTTCAGATTGATGAGAGATCATCCCTGCAAGTTTACTTTGGAGAAGAAAGACTCTAATTTCAAACCAAAATAAAACAGGTCTGGTTAGTCACACAATTGAAACCATCACATAACCAGGGCCGTCAGAACGAAATTCATAATGGGAGAACTGCAAGCAAAGCGGAAACTTCTTTTAGACCACACCCTTTAGATTGCTGGATGGGGATGGAATTTTAAAAAAAACAATGTTTTTACTAGACATAATAAGGAGTAAATACTGACATTTTCAGCCCTCTAGCTCCATTGGTGCGGACTGTATGGCGTGATACATAGCCAGCCAGCCAGATCAACTTGAAAACTGAAGAAACCTATGTTGACAGTTTATAATACTATTGCCTCAGCTTATAAAATCTGAAATATTAACATTAAACATAGCATGCAAAACACAGTAAAAATTATATTCCTACCAACAAGTGTTAAGTGTTCAAAATATAAGTTTATAAAACTAAATAAATAAACTCAATTATTATAGTACCTGTAAAAAATGACTAAAAGGATTATTTACATATGGATAAATTATACAAATATATTTTAGTATGAAAAAATGCCTACCTCGAATTAAATTAATTTTTCTGTTGATTTTCTACAACTCTTCATATTTTCTGGGTTTTTTAAACATAATTTTAAAACAATAAAGCTACAGAATTGGATAAAAAGTGAAATTGAGTCATCAGCTGTAGCAGCTCTTGTGGTAGTGATATTACCAGCAGCAGTTGCCTGCCTAAATCAGCAAACATACATGCAGCACAGCTTTGCTTACCAACATCAGCCAATTTGTGTCTGTATTCGCAGCATTCCCTTTCTCTCTTTCTGTTTGTTAGTTTTCTGTTACGCTAAAGCAAACAACTTTTATATTATAAGATTTTTTGACTAGTATATTTCCATCTTAATTTTAATTGCTTTTTATCACACCTCTGCAGCCATCATTGACAGTTAAGAAGCAACACAGATTTGGAATAAAGAATAAGCTTCCAACAAGACTTGAACTCTCATCCTTTTTTTCCTTGGGAAGCCTGTCTTAAAATGACAGCTACCTTACCGATTAAAATGACGGCCTGAAAGTTGCAATGAGAAGTAACTGAAATTAAGATGATGGAAACTCTTTGTTATTGATTTACTAAGCTTAGTTTCATTTCAATGTTAAACTCAACCTTGTGTGTGTGAAAAGATTTCATCATTAACCCATTAACTGCAGAAGGTGGCAAGTAATCCATTGTAAGATAAAAGCCCTGACTCAGATAGAATTGAGTTGCCATCCATTACAATAAAACAAAGATTTTATTGAGTTAGCCATAGAACTACAATGACGGAAATTTCCGTCATTCGCAGTTAATGGGCTTAATCTAAGAAAATCAACTTGGCATCAAATGTCTTCTCTTGTTGCTAGCTGACACATTTCTTTGATTATTTTCCTTGATGAATTTGGTATCTCATCTCCATCTATTGACATCTGGACAAGATTCTGCTCTTGTTCTTATGTCATTTGATTCTAGATCAGTGATAATTTGTTAATGCTATCATTCTCCCCAGTGTATCAACTCTGTGTCACTAAAAAGCCTTCAGACAAAAGTAAAAGACTATCCAAATAAAACAATAAAAATACACATTGGGTGAACATGGCCTGGGCATTTCAAAATTACTATCCAGCCATTACATGAAATTACAAATTATTACTGTAGAGCAGCCTTTCTCAGCCGGCGTTCCCGGGAACATTTGAGGTTTATTATATAACGGTCCCTGTCTTGATGACATTGACACTAGAAGCACCAGAATTTTTACCAACTAAAAAAGACCAACAGCTGTCATTTTTTACAATCATAAGTTTGAGTTTTTCAAAGGAAAAATTCCTAAAACTCTACAATCTCAGATTATGTAATAAAATACTTATAATTAGGGTTCTAGATTTTTTATATTTATTGATTTTGTCGATTTATATTGTCAGTAGTTTATAATATAATACATAATGAATATAAATTTTTCAATACACTGATGTGTTGTTAGCTGTACATATATTTTTATGCAGGGGTTCCTTGAAATATGAAAGTTATTTCAACGGTCCCTCCAGTCTAAAAAGGTTGAAAGGCTGCTGTAGAGTAAAAAGAATTCTATAATTTGTTGTGTGTGTGTGTGTGTTTTGTTTTTTTTTGTGTTTTTTCCATTAGACAATTTCAAAACAGATGTAAATAATGTTGACGCAACTGACTGCTGCAGGGTCAAACTCCACTCCAACTTCTATTCTGACTGATGAGTACTGCAAGTTTTGTATTGTATATATGATAATTAAAACAATTATAAAAATATATATTTTTTGTATAAATGTATTTATTTATTAGAATGAAATAAGCCTGTGCGTATCTGATAAATTTTCAGTAATATCTAAGTCTTTTCAAAGTTCAAATCACAGTAAGGGAATGTGAATTTTACATATCGGTTTACACGCCTAATTTTGGTGAGGATTGTTCTTGTTAGGGTAGGAAAACAAAGTAAACTCCAGACTGTACTGGAGTTTGACAAAAACATCTTTGTTGGAATTTTAATAATTGATTGAGATGAATTTTAATGAAGAAAATCATTGAAAATTAAATATTCACACCTCCTTATATTTTTTAAATATTGATTAACAAGAATGTTTGGGGGAATTAAATTCATTCTTCAGAATTCATTTGATATATATTATATGAATGAATTCACAGCATCTATTTCTATGAATCTTAATTCAATTTGCTGAATGAATAGTTTGGGAAATTCAACAAGGAATTCCTTCTCTTTATCTGGTATGATCTTTTCTCTTGAGACTTCATTGAAAATGATAGTTATTTTTAAAAATCTGTAAATAAAATAATTCCCTGAATGTAGAATTTATTAGTTTAAAATTGTATTGTATTTATTTTTTGTTATTATCAGTGTTTTGTATTATATTATTTATTTGAAAAGAATTGCTGTTTTCTAATTCTAATCTTTTTACTTACTGCAGAGTTAGGTTTTTTTGTTTTTTTTTTCTTCATTTCAAATGAATCTGCTTACCCAATTCAGAGGAATTAAAATGGTTACATATAACACAGTATTCAATATTTATATATGCAACACATTTTCAGTTGTTTTAATGTATGCTTAGGTATTCACAGGAATTATCCTTTATTGTTTGCTCTTAGAAAGACTTGTGTATTCTATCCTTCTGAATTTCCTATTCAAAGGAATGTTTACAAATGTTTCTTTTCATACATTTGAAAAACATCAACATATATAAAATGCAATGTGTGTCTATATGTATTTTTGTGTATAAAACTTTTCTATGTCACCAGAAAAGTCCACTATATAAAGTGGGTTGAGGTGGGAAATATTTGGTTTTGTTTTTTTCTTTGCTGGCCAGGATCTTTGGGTTATCAGTTGGTATTTACTCGAGTACTACAACCACTTCCCTCTTTGTTTCTTCAAACTCCCTATTCATGTAAACAATATGAATAGCTAGCTATACAACATGGGTAGCACACATTTTACAAGTACTAGACAAACTGCTCTATATAAGGGTTATTTTTCCCCCCTGAAGACTCTTTGTTGAGCATAGGGCCACATTGAGGTCTTGTGGAGTTGCTAGCCCCACACACTAGTCTATAAAGTATAGACACTTCCTTGTAAAATCCTGAAATACCTATAAATTAATGTTTTAGGGTAAAATAAAGTGGGTTTTTTTAATTCCTCCCGTCTTAAGCCCATGATATAGCCTTTTAAAGTAGTCAGATATGTCAACTGGGAGACGAGATATGAAATTCTGTTTTGTTGGTGTATGCTGGCGACCATTTTCTTTTATGCAAATGAGGTAGTTCTTCCCAAATTTTTTCTTGGGAACATCTTTTTTCTGAAAGAGGACATCCTAAGGAACATTTTGGTACCCAAAATATAGAATCACAGCGGGGGTGCACGGTAGACCCTGCTGGCCCCCGGCCTAATATTAGTTTGAATATTGAGTTGACTGTAGTGGCCATTTATTGATCACATTCTTATCCTAAATAGCTTGTCCTAGTCAATAATCACCTACTTTTGATTATTGTAAATGGTCTAAGTAGCATCACAAACCTATGTACAATTAATGGCTTGTGGGCAAGGCTAGGATTAGCCTTGCTTGTGGGTGATGGAGCCTGACTCAATATAAGGTCAGTTGTGTTGACCTCTAGAGTGGGAGATTAAATGATGCTACCTGTTTATGGCCTTTTCTCCAGCATAGTTCAGGGATAAGCAAAGGTGTTCTTATTCTGTTTAAGGTCAGTATACAACTACCAGAAAGTTTCTATTACTGAAGTTGGTAGCTTCCAGTACCAGGACTTTTGGTTTTCTTACTTATGTTGGCATCTAAATACTAATGTTTCAATTAATCTTGTATAGATTAAAATAGCTCACTAGAAAGGTTAAGTGTGTGCAAGTTGCCCTGCTGCTATCGGTTGCCTGTCTTTCTGTGAGATTGATTGTTTACAGAAGGGATGTCCAACCTTTTGTTTTTCAACTTCAGATCAAGTGATAGTGTTGAAAAAGTGGATAACAGCATTGTACCACCAAGTGAGTTGACTTCAGTTGGTCATGGAAGTGCAGAATGGAGGTTTTATAGAAAATGTACTTGGATATTGTTGATTTTACAAGTATGTGAGTGCAGTGATAGCAGTATGCATAGTATGTGAAAACTTTCCCAAGGCATAACTTTTTATCAACCATGTTTATTCTAATAGAACTACCATACCCCCCCCCCCAGTCTAAAAGATTCACTGTGTCCTATAGGCTGAAGGTTACTTTTCTCATAGGCCTATCCTAACCCCAGATGAAAGTAATCTATGCTAGGCAGTAATTGGAACTCCTGTATATGACCTGAATGAAGTGTATAAATTATTCTTAGTAGAAAATAGTAAATAAACTAAAGTATTATAAATAATAAAAAAAATATACGTAATCACAAAAATTCATTCTCGTATTGGTATTTTCACTCTTCTCAAACAACCTTGACTTTCAGGATACATTATTAAGGGACAAAAGTAAATCTGCGATTAAGTGCTGAGACCTTAATTTTATGTTTATCTTTTCTTTTTTTCCAAACTTTCCAAATCGAAATTGGGGTGCATCCTTGAGGCCAGAGCATCCTCGATGCAGGAAGTATAGTATTTAAAGACTTAATCACCACTTAATTAACTAACTAGAATACCTACTCCAGAAGTTCTATAATTGCCAGAAACACATGTTTGTGTGTGTGTCTGATTTCTTTTTCATTTTATTTCTTACCTATGTTACAGGTCTTCAGAAATGAGACTACTTGGTAATGAGCAATTATTTTCCTCGAAATATTTTTGTATCAATTACAAAGACTCCTAACTTTTCATTGCTACAACTTCAGCTTATTTGATAATATTTACTGTATATCTTTTACTCCTAAGCATCATGGATTTCATACTCATCATAGGCCTACTGATAATCATTAAAGAATTTTCATCATTCTCATTTTGACAGTATCAAGATGTTTGATCCTTTGTCCTTTGGCTAGAAAAGAGGTTTGTTGTTTTGTTTTAATCTTTTTTTTTATTATTAGCATTAATATGTACTTTTCATCTTGAAAAAGATATAATTTCAGTTAATGTCATTCAGTATGATTTTCTTTGAAGGCCTATTCTCAGTCTGCAAACATTTTCATATCCAAATACCACATGTTGATGGTATTTGGAAGATGGGCATGTGCAGTTACTTGTGTAACTTTTTTCTGTATAATTACCTGCTTAGGAAGGATAGATAAATATCATACAGTGAGTGAGGAGAAGCTTATTTCTTTGTACAGAGGAAGCCGCTTATTGTGATCACTTTGGGACAGTCTGATAACATTAAGCAAAGGATATAAAAATTGGAACAATTTACATTTCATTGTTAAACAACTTTTCATCATAAAAATATAAATATAACCGTTTGATAACATTATTTATTATGATTTATATTATATAAATTATATTAGAAATATATCATTCTATTTTCCACACTATTATAATCTGATTTGTATACCCCTTGATAAAATTCCTCTCAGAGGCCCTACTGTTATGACCATCAATGAATAAAACTGAGGGGGAGGGAATGTAAAGACTTTCTCCTAACGTTAGACTTTCTCCTAGCGTTAGACTT
>VCCN01005793.1:219610-232099 GCA_006491835.1 Architeuthis dux
ACTTTCTCCTAACGTTAGACTTTCTCCTAACGTTAGACTTTCAAGCTATATAACTTAAACATGAAAGAAAGCCACAGTGAAATTAGTTCTAGTACATCCAGATAGTTGAAAATTACTATATTAACAGTTAAGAGTAACATGTTAAACAAAAAAGTCTCAGGTGTAATAACTGCCACCTGGTTGCTAAAATATCCTAGATAGTTGTTTGTTTATTCTTTATGAGCAGCTGCAGATGTGTTGAAATATGAAGGCGAATGCAGATTTTTGTAATTGCCTGAAGAAATTGTTTTTCCTACAAAATAAATGGAAGTTTTGTCTCTGACTGGTTTATTCTTTGAGGAACAGTTTCTGAAATTTCTAACACGGATTTGAGAAGAATCTTGGTCCGCAATATTTGTGGACTCTAAAATCCAAGGAGGTGCTATATTCTAGCAATACAAATACATGGTTTTAAATTTCTTGTAAAATATATCAACAATAAATGTATTAACCTGGTAACCACAGCTGGCTAATATGTCAAGTTACTGTAACTAGCTGAAACCTGCCTTACAGGTGGGATTTTCAACTAGTTGCCTCATTCAGAGATCATGGATTTGAACTGTGCCTCTATTGAATCGTACCTTATTTGAACATCATCACCATCACAAACACTTGGATCACATTTAATTAAAATATCTGGGGAGATTTCACAAACGATAGGTGTAAGATCGACAGATGGAAATCAGATCAATATTATTTTTCGGGGGGGGGGGGTTAAAAACCAACATGCTAAAAACATGCTCGGGGTCCCATTAGTACATACAGAAGATGTAATGGGTATATGTTGTGTGGTTCTTGAGTTATGCTGTCACATACAGACACTGACAGATATTGGGTGAATTATAGTAGGATGTTTATGAAAGATGAATCACTTTTTATTTTATTAACTGGCTTCTTGGCAACCTATTAATCATATCTGTCGCTTATTGAAAAATATACATTTACTTTGATTTTGGTGTTGGAAGTTTTTAACAAAATTACTCTCAAAAACATCAGCCATTTTATTTTTGGCTGCACTAGGTCACCTTGGAAGCCTGTTGATATTATGAAATTATATAGTAATATTTTCTGTTTTTAACTATCTTTTAAAAATTCTAAGATTCAGCATTCCAATCCATTTAATCAATCTGTACATCTGCCGGGGACATTTGTGGGTGGAAGGGCATCTTTTAATTTCCATTTAAAACACAGAATGGTGCCAAATTAACATGTTTTGAGAAGTACCAATTTAGATTTCTTGATTTCTAGTTGGCTGATTCTGGTTTTTGTCCAACTCCAATGGATAGGAAGAATATTTAAGAACCTGCTTTCAGGAGATTTTTCCAGTCTACCATGTGTGTGGGTGTCTCTGCAGAACCTGAACAGTTTGTTCTAGTACCATCTCATCTTACCAAACTTTTGCATTATCTAATCATTAGAGAATGGTGCAAGGACCATTACCTTGCACATAGGGACAGCATTTACAAAATCCAGAAACATGTACATTTATCTCTTAGGCAGTCTCCTTTATCACTCTTTTTTATTTCCTTTTTTTTTTTTTTTTTTTTTTTTTTTTTTTTTTTAGTTGGAGTAAACAGCAAACCATGTGTAATTATTATTAGGATGTGGTCTCCTGCTAAACTAGGAATTATTAGTTCCAAGTTTGTTTCCCCAAATCAGGGAGAAGGTTATGTTTTTGAACACCTAGAGAATCTCACAGAAACTAATAACCATTATGCCATGTGAGAGTGCTTTGAAAATATTAAATGACCAGAAATATTACTTTTCTACACTCAGGACTAAAAAGTCAAATGCTACCATAAAGACCCTTATCACTGTTTTGAGACTGCATTTAAAAAATTTCTCTTGTTAGATTTGAATACAAGCATCTTTGGTTCCTGTTATATATCTGACCCTTAAAATAAAATCCATCCTTTTCAGAATCACTTTGCTTAATTGAAGAACATTTTTATCTTTATTTGTTTTTTATTCGATGAAGCATTGTCGACCATTATTATTCATTTTTGATAGGTATTTTTCTTTCATCTTAACTTTTAGTTGCTTTTTATCGCAACTTACTCCGTTTGTCAGTCTACGGCAGTGAGTAAACAGTGCGGATTGGAAATAAAAGATAATCTCTTTTGTCTCAGGGAAGCCTGTTTTTCCATACCAGTTGCTCTTACTCTTACTGAGCTACAAGAACAGTCCAAAATTAATAATAATGGTCGAAAATGCTTCATCTAATAAAAACTAAAGATAATATTGCTGCTACAAATTCTACTAGTGTAAAAACAAAATCAAATATGGTGCCGATAGATATCAGGGAAGAATGAAGGATAGGTTTAAAGGTTAGATTTGATCTTCTGCCAACTGTAGGGTTCTTTGCTTTTTAAGTAAAAGAATTCTGATTATGGCGTATAAGCACTCTTAAAATGAAAAAAATCTGCTATATCATCTTTCATGATAGCATTTTGTTTGCCACTTTCTAAATAGTAAATGCTTATGATAAAGAAAGAAAAAAATGGGTCAGTTCTGATTGTGTCAGCACTTCTTTAAACAAAAACCTATCCTCCCTCACTTGATAGCATTTTGCTTACCTCTTTATTAAAAACAAATCAGTTATTTTTTTTATTTACATATTATTTTTACTCTTCCCCCATTTTTATCTTTTGTTTCTTTCTCCTTTAGAACTGCCCAGGCAAAGCCAAGATTTAGCAAATATTCCAGTTGATATCAAAGTATTTTCATTCCACTTTGGCACTGCTTGTGGTACCCTGTTTTATGTTTTGCCATTACCCCTTTACAAATCACTTGGCTCTGCTCCACCCAGTCGGTTTCCTTTTATTCTGGTGGTGGGAAAGTAACTGGGGAAAATATCTCCTCAAGGAAGATTCACATTTAGATAGGAAATCCTGCTGAAGAAAAGAGGCTAGTCTCAAGGCATTTTGACTTCTAACAATAGCAGGTACATTGAGGCCCTTCACGGAAGGGTTATTCTGATAATACAACTCTCCCCCCCCCCCCCCCGCTATCCAAATGCATTTTGCAGTTTCATTCAACGTCTTCAGAAGCTCTTTTGCGGTGCAGAAAACTTGTGTGTGCAATCCGATTTCTCACATGTTTGTGTGAAATGTATACTGAGCTGGGAAAAGTAGAGAGAGTATTAGTTGTAGGAGAAAGGGGGAGTGGTGGCGATAACCCTGGGTGTTTGGTTAAACATGGGACAAATCCTGGTTATCTGTGTGCCCAGTATCGGGTAAGTGCCTAGATAGCTATCAGCCTTTGAGTGGGTGGGAGATGTATGTGTGATTCGTGTGTCTGTGTTCCTTCCTTCTTCCTATGAGTGGGTGCATCATCAATCATCCAGTATACCCTAAATATTGCTCTATGCCAATGCACACCTAAGAGTTTGTTTGCAAATAACTTTAACTTATTTCCTTTAATCAAAGAAGAAATCATATACTTCAATTTGATCTTTTGATCTTTGGCAGATAAAAGAAAAATGCCTCCCAATATTTTTGTGATCAACCCACAATTCTTTTGTCAGTGGGAAGAAAGATGGTTTGATTTGTCAGTTCGAGTCTCACTGAGAGCCTATCCTTTATTTCCAATTCGCACTTTTTACTCACTGATGTAGAGTGATGGTCAGAGTAAGTTGTGATGAAAAACAACAACAATTAAGATGAAAGAAAATAATAGCTGAAAAACTGGATGAGACACAACTGAAAATGTTCTGAAGCAGCAGCAGCACCTTTGTGATATTTTCTTTTCTCTCCCAAGGGCCAATGGAGTGGCTGAGGAATCTGACATTCTTGCAATTAAAATTACAGCCATCTTGGAGCACATTCCACCTAGAATCTTTGGCACCAAAGTCTCTCTAGTAATTCTCTTCCCTCTATAAATATATGTAGTTTTTCCTCAGTATTACTACTTAAGATATATTAGTGTACAGAAATATAAGTTTATTTTCTTGTTTGTTTCATTTTATATTTGGTTTGGACAGTTATAGCTTTTGTTTCTATTTCTGGTGAGGTATTTTTAGTTTATCTTCCCAGTCCCATAACACCCCTATCCTTTTCTCCCAAATGTTTATTTTTGTATTTTTTAAATTTCAAGTTTATTGCATACTTACTGATGTAAGCATCAAAGGTAACTAAGCAAAACAAAAAAAAGTTTTTATAAAAGTTGAATGAGTAATATTGAAGTATGTTAGTTAACGGTTAAAATACTGTTCACAAATATGTAACAGTTACTAATTTTGTGTTGGTAGTACCTGCTAATAAATTCTATAAATATATTAGATCAAAGGTATACACAGCTTTCTCTATCCGAGGAACAAAGGTCTTCCCTTGCAACAAGGCACATTGAGCAATATTTGTCTCCATTTTAAATGATATGGGATTTGTTCATTGGACATTTATTGTTTCTAACAATTGTTAGTTTTTGGGGCCAGGTGCTGGCCCTATTTCCAACCCTCCTCATTTTTCAACCAGGCTTGGGACTTTTACAGTATTAAAGGGCTCCAACTGCCCTGCTATTTACCCATAGCTTGGGGAAGAAAAGGATTTATGACCTTTCCCAAGGGAATTAATGCGAAGTGAATGTAAGTAGACACCGCCAAAACTCAAACTTGGTTTGCTGATTTTTCTATGCCGGTAACCGTTACGTAACTCCACACCTCCTAATCTAAGAAAGATCTGCAGAGGAAAAAAACAAACAAACAGGAAAAATAAATTTTGAAAGACAACAGTGTTATAACTGAACCACAATATAATCAAAAGTCAATTATGAGTGCAAAACAAGTTCACCGGTAAACAAGGGTGTTGTTTTCATCAGAAAATCAATTTTAGTCCTATTAAGTGTCGAGGGAGCCCTGTATTACATGCCTGTAAAGACACACCTTTTTCTCTTTACTAATATTTCAATAAAGTTTCATGAAAACCAAAACAAAATATAAGAATTGTAAAATTTTTACTTACAATTTCTATGTGAACATTTTGGTGCAGTTTTATTATTTATTTTTATTATTAGATAAAGTATTGTAACCCAATATTTGATTAATTTTGACTGCTTTTTACCTTCCTCTCAAGTTCAAATCTCACCAGAAGCTTACTCTTTATTTCTGATCCATACTGTTTGCACGCTGCCATAATATGACGGCCCAAGTTGAGTTGTAATAAAAACAACTCAAAAATTAAGATAAGTTAGAAAGTGGTCAAAATTAATAAAATATTTTGGTGCAGGTTTATTTATTGAGATCTGATTAGATAGCATGCATGGAATTTTTCAATTTTTTTAACTTCTTTTCTGAACTTCGTCATTACACATGCTTTATTTTCACTGCATCACTAACTTTTATCCAATGAATTCAGTACTGTTATTGCAACATAGTGTTTCCATCTTCTTTCCCTTCTCCTTAGAGCTGTTCAAGCATACTGCCTCCTAACTTTCATTGCTCTTTGTGACGTCAAATATAGAAAATATTTTTGTAACTTTAAACACTTATGTTGGACTTTGGCATAAATATATAAACATGTGCATTCACATATGCTCCACATAACTCTTTACCTTTATACCTTCACTCAGCATACACATATATTAACACCTGGGTATTAACTGTTTTCCTAATTGTATACATGTACCTACTTGGGCATACACACCTTTGCCTGCCTGTCCATCTGTGTGCATGCCTATTCACACCTGTTTGTAGTCGTTCGAGTTTTCCATCTTCTACTCAAGTTGCGCTGCTCTTCCTCTTCAGTTTTTAAAAAAAATTTGTATTCTTTTTATGGAAATTTTGCAACATATTCATATTTCCAACTTGCAAGATAACCTAGCACTACCCAGCTTATACAGCTTAACCAATTAACTGCGAACACAAAATTCCATCATTTCAGTTCTATGGCTAACTCAATAAAATTTCTGTTTTATTGTGATTGATAACAACTCAGTTCTATCTGTGAGTCAGGGTTTTATCTTCTAATAGATTATCTTGCAATGGACAAGGGCTTTTATCTTGCAATGAATAACTATTATTCTTCACAACTTTCTAAGGTTAATGGATTAATATAATTGGTTCAAAAAGGAGTCTAAATGGTTATTTGTAAAAATATAAAGATTAAATATAAAAAAATTGTTCTACTCAACTCAGTTGATTTTAAATTTACTTTTACTGAGGAGTATTCTCCTAAACTTTGTATATATTATGTATAAATGAATGTGTGTCTGTGTGTAAAGCAAGATATTACTTTTCCAATATGTCTGATCTAATTTGAACCAAAATTTGTATTCCATTGATTAATGTTCTTGAATTAGGACATTTTAGAAAGGTTGAATTATTTTTATCCCAAAAAATCATATTGAAAATTCTGAACCTTAAACTCACCAAAGATAATATTTATAACAGCTAAGTTATTGTCAAATATGAGACCAGTAAAATTGAATTATAAATCCATGAAAGTAAAATCACAAGTGCAATAACTGTATTTTTATATCTGCTGAGCCTTAAAATAAATTATAATTTACTGTGAACCTTGCTGATAACACAGCTTTTTTTTTTTCTTTTGCAAATTCTATCTTTTTTTCATATCCTGAACCCTCCCTTATTAATGAACGGTCGAAACTTGAACTTAGATGCTTCATGAAATATCTAATGGACAGAAGCATTATCAGATCACATATCCACTAGCTTGTAGTCATAATTGCAAAGAGAGGTTTGTTTTTTGTTCTTGCCTTACTGGGTATTGAAAAGTAGGGCCAGCCTTAGGAGCTGCGGGCCCAATTGGAAACATTTTTTGCGGGGCACCAGGTTCGCACCCAAGGTCTGTAAGTTCATAGTCTATTATAGACTTTACATCTCTATGGTTGAATGAAAAGCAATCAAAATGTGCACTTAAAAAATTATTTCTCTGAAATTTTTATGCTCTCTATAATTAACATTTAATTCAATTACAGTAAAAACAATTTCAAAATATAAAGAGTGTAAAACACTACAGATGTTACAGAAGAAAATTAAAATCGTTGCTGATCTTTGTAAAACCTGCAATGTATTGTGTGTATTTGATAAAATTGGTGTAAATTACCCGAGCAAGGGGCCCCATTATGGGAGCAATTCTTCTAATTGGCTTAAAGCCAGCCCTGTTAAACTGTGGCAGACAAGGTGAGCTGCTCTAACTTGTGAGTTATATCACCAAGAACAGAAATAAATCAGTGTTTGTTTTTGTTAAGCAGTATTCAGTTCTTGGATGAGATTATTTTCTTGGCATGATTTCCTCATTCTAAATATTTTTCTATCAATACTTCAACTGGAAGGTAAGAAACAAAACGAAGAACGAAATACCAGTACAAGTGGCAAAAATTATGGAATAAGCCCACTTAGATGTTCACCCAGCTTTTTTACTTCGCTGCAAATAAACAAATCACAGATAAGCAATTAAACAAAAATTGTTTTGTCATAACATTTTGGCTTCATGAAATATACCTCAAACAACTTAGATTAAAATGCCAAATTTCAATGTGCACCTGAGGTAATGATTGGCATTTCCCCTGGCTCTTTACCTGATGCAACCTCATATCATAAATGAGTCAGGAAATTTGCTTGTTTTCTTCAGGCAGTCGTCTTTATAAATTTCATTGGAATGTCACCAGACTAAAGATGCAGCATCATCGCCTTGGCCAATATTGATTCATGATTCATCACTGAATATCACTTTCATCCAATCATCCACACTCCATGATTGCTTCTGTTTAGCCCATTGTAACCTTGTTTTCTTCTGTTTAGGTGTTAGTGCTGGTTTTCATTTGTCTTTCTTTGTATGTAAATTCCACGTCATTCAGCCGATTTCTTACAGTTCTGTCACAAACACTGGCTCCTGTTTCTTCCCATTTGTTTTTTCATTTTGTTGTGCATTTTCTATTTTCAAAGCATATTGCTTAGTTTTCTATCCTGATGCCTTGACATCTTCTGGGGTCTACCTTTATTTTTTCCTTTATAACCTTCCAATTTTGTTTATACTTGCACCAAATTTTAAACACAGCTGACTGGGAACAACCAACATCTTTTGCCATACTCCAGGTTGGATTTCCTTCTAGGAGTTTTTTGCATATTTAGATTTGTGCTGGTATTTGTTTTAGAAATGCAAATTACAAGGTAGTTCCATAATTCTTTCCTCTACTTGATCTAGAAAAGAAATATGCCGATAATTTAAATATTTGTTTGAGGTATATTTCATGAAGCCAAAATATTAAGCTATTAAATAAAAATTGTTTTGTGTCGTATTAGTGATTTATTTATTTGCTGCAAAGTATTAAAAAACCAAAAGGAGCTGGATGAACATTCTCTGTGTGCTTATTCCATCATTTTTGCCATGAGTTGTCCCTTTTCATTCTCATCTTATCAATGTAAAATATTTGGTTGTAATATCAAGTATTTCATGAAACAAGGGCACATCTATAACGATCTGATTTTTGTTTGTTTGTATGTTTGTTACTATAACACAGCAAAAACGGCACATCATAGCAAGATTTTTGTTAGAGAATTTTAACGGTATTGCGCTAACTTGGATAAGGCAATTTCCAGACCAATTTACTAAGTGTGGGAGGGCGTCTGCATTCACGCTCACCTGGATAATCTATAATGATCCGATTTCTTAAAGGAGATAATTCCAGGTATAATCAATGCTAATTATAGAGTAGTTTCTCTTATTTATTTTCAAATAATTGTAATATAAATTCTATAAATAGGAAATGACTTGATATTGAGGCAGCCTTTAAGTGAATGAATTTTTAATTTCAAAAAAACATTACTTAAAACTAACTGAAAAAACACTTTGATCATTTTAAAATTTTTTTTTCTATAAGACACTTTTCAGTCAGTTCCTAATATGTTAAATATCAATTTTCTCAGCCTTATAATGTTGGGTTGATATGAAACTTGGTTGAAACCTTCAGGTCAACCATCCGCATCTTCCTCCTCCTACAACAGCTTGAAAAAACTTTATTTTAATTTATCATCTTTAATGTCCTGGGCAGCAGTATTAACAACTTTTGAATTCTATTAACTGAGTATGAGGTAACTCAAGGAAGTGGAGATTTGGGTATCTGAAGAAAATTACCATCTTTCAAGAATATTTTACAGGGTACTTGGATTCTTTTGATGAGAAGATCATTGTTCTTTAATTTTGTTATAAAAGATGGAAGTTTTTTGTTTTTCTTTAAATGGTCTACTTGTACTCGATGTCATGGAGGTGAAGCACTGGAGATGGTGATCGCGTTATTTTGTCAGTTTTATTCTCCTTTCTTTGAGTAATTTATTCTATTGCACTTCCGGCTTGCTATACCCGTTGAATCTTCACCAGAGCCCACTTAACACATTCCCTACTCTCTCCATTGCCTACCTCTCACTATGCTGCACGAGGGGTTGGACTTTCCCAGTTTGGAATCAATTGTCTGTCTCCTAGACCAGCTGCCAACCAAAGCCAAAGACCCCAGTCTGCCCTGCTATTTACCATAGCTAGTGGGGGATTCATGCCTTTCCCAAGGGCATTAGTGCAAAGTGAATGCAAACTGTATCAGCCGGCATTTGAATTCATGAATTTGTGAATTCATTCAAAATATTTGCAATATTTACTACATTTTATTAATTGAACATTGACATCCTACATGTGTGGTTTACCAAGTTATTTTCATCATCAAATTATCCGAGGAAGATGAATTTTTCTTAATTTCTTTTTTTTACTAGAGCCTATTTAGAATAAATTTATTTACAAATCTTTATAAAATAATGATTTTAAAAAAAATGCTATTTGTAACACAATTTCAATAGATTTCAGCTTTTAGAAATTCCTATGACAGTGCTTAGAAAAAATGGTTGGCCATTTATTAATGAAAACAGTTTTATTATAATATTATTTCCATGTGTCAGATTAACTTTATCATAGCAAATAACCAATATGAATGAAAAGCTGGGTTTATTTTCAAATATCTGAATTGAACAAAATTTAAAACCTCCCTGTCCTCTCTAAAAGTTTAATCTTTTCATTTCACCCTTGGAAAAAAAATTGAATAATTGTGACAGGACAGCAATAAATGATTGGACATCTAGTTGCTCTTCTTTGATGCTTTTTTAGTGCCTCCTATGAACATCTTGATGTTTATTCATTTGAGATGACTCCACAAAATAGCCTTCTTTAAACACATGATGCACTTAAGTGATGAATTTGTTAAACCAACCCGTGTACATGAATTTGGCACAGGATTGTTAACATGTAGTTATTATAACCAGACTTTGATATGTAATTAAAACTCTGGTTTAAAATGGCACAGAAGTATTATGCTTATTTCTGGCTTTTTTTCTACAAATATGTAAATGTAATCCTGTTTTTTCTGAAGCAAATGATGGAACCATAAAATTATCTTTGAATCACTGTTTGTGGTTGTAAAATGGCTTTATTTTGTTTCTCTGCTTCCAGTATTTTGTTTCTTTTTCTGTCTCACTCACTCAATCTTTCTGCTGGATTAGTTGCCAGTCCAGAAGTGGAAAATTTCTGTTACTCTCATGGAGTCTCCTTTCATATTTCTCCTTGACCTCTATGAACCAACCTTGGTTGCTGTAGCCTCTTAAATTCTCTCTCATTTGTGTGTGTGTCTCTCACTGTGTCTGTCTGTGTGTCTCTTTCTCGTGCTAACAAGGTGAGCTAGATTCGAGGGCACCCTCTTGTCAGCTCCACCCTTTTTACACTCGGCTGCTGCAAATAAGAAATCATGAATTGATTTCACACCTTTCTTTGGACCAGATAAAATCTTTATCATTTTTAAAAAATTGTTTGCTTGTTCCTTCACACTCGGCTGTCTTAAAGAATGCATTTAACAGACAAACATTCTGACAGACTTGCTTGTTCTAGAATTCAAACTAATTTTGTGTTGCCTACTTGTAAAAAATGAATTCTTTTTGCTCTATGGCCAAAAGCACCTGAAAGATTCTTGGTGCTTAAATTGGATTTGGTTTAATTCAGTTTCTTAGCATTGTTTTTTGTCAAATTTCAAGAACTATTAAAAGAAATACATAGTCACTATATAGAAATTGTCATGTGACCAACGTCTTTTGGCACCATGCTGCATTCGGGGTGATCAATTGGAAAAAGGGGTGATCAATGAATAAGTTGCTTCTCTCGACTCTTGTTGGCAGTGATTATTTTCGAAAAAAACAAGCGTGAATGCTGCCAGGCACAAACTAAGGGACCGGTTTAGCATAAACTTACATTGCAAATTGACCCCTCCCCCACTAAAATCCTATTTATGGAGGGGAATTTTAGAGGGAAAAAAAACCTTCTTTTCTACACATAATAAATGTTTAAATTTTCAGCCCTGTAGCTCCATTGGTGCAGCCTCTATGCACAATACATACATAGATAGCCAGCCAGACCCGCTTAAAAACTGAAGAAACCTATGTTGACAGTTTCTAATAGGTGTGAGTGGCCAAGTGGTTAACAGTATGGAGAATGGGATCAGCAAGCCGAGGTCAAACTCCAACTGAGACAGTGTAACGCAATGGGCTAAGGAAGAAGTGATTAAATTTTGGGGCAGATATATATATGTCCACACCAAACAATATTTCAAAAAGTTCTCAATGAATTTCAATGAAATTTTCTGGAATGGGTGAATTGGTTAAATTTTGTGGAGAAACCAGGGCAGAGAGCTTGATTTGCCCAAAATTTTACATGGATTATCATATGTTCCAGCGTATAAGTTGGCCCCAAAACTAAGGTGTTAATTCAAGTTTAGTCCAATATTTGCTGGATAAGTCGACTCTTGCAACTTAAAAGAAATATTGTTTTCTGCCTTTCTTAGCAGTAAAAATATCAATTGCTCGAATTTCCCCATTGTTTTTTCCAATTTTGGGAGGGCTATTTCCCTCCCTGTCCCCTTGGCTCGTAAGTTTGACTTCCTCTGCATCATAATTATTTGGGAACTGATTTTCATTCGTTTTTAGTGAAAATAGCATTTACAGTGGTATGTTCTCTCTGAGTGCTTTATTGCTGAATTTTAAGATATACTCAGTGATTTTCTAGTACTGACTATTCCAAATAAAATGGTCAAACCAACTGTGGTGACAGTTAGGTCCTAGATTTAGGTCTTCCTGGTCAATGACTAGAAAGACTTCTTAAATCTAGCACGAAAAGTTGATCCCTTCAAAAAGAACACTGAGAGTGAAATTCTTTACCAGTCAGTTCTACAGCTGCAACCCCAACTTGTGATTTACTAAAAGCCAGGGTGTGAAAGACCATTCTTTCTAAAACAAAAACAAGTCTAGCTTTCTTACTCTTTCTTACTCTTTCTTACTCTTTCTTGCTCTTTCTTGCTCTTTCTTACTCTTTCGCTCTTTCTTACTCTTGTTTTCTCTCTTTCCCTCCCTCCCCCCTCTCTCTCTTTCCCTCCCTCTCTCTTTCCCCTCCCTCTCTCTTTCCCCTCCCT
>VCCN01005793.1:263168-278496 GCA_006491835.1 Architeuthis dux
TACCCTAAATGTAGAATCATGGGGGTTGCACGGTAGGCCCTGATGGCCCCCGGCCTACAGAGACAGAGTGACAATTGTTACTCTGTCAGTGGGGAAATTCATTTGGAAATCAATTAAGTAATCCATAATTACAGTATGTGTTAATTAATATGTTTTACAAATAAAAAACACACTAAAAATAATAGGTTGTGAAATTCCAGAATAATCAGTTTTAAAAATCGATTAAAAAATGTTTTTAATCACTGCTACCCACAACACTGGTTTAAATACTGTTGCTGGGTTTAGGTTATTCATGTGTTCTGACATTTATATGTATCTATCTATGTATCTGGACTTGGCCAGCCCTAACCATTCATAGTAGAAACTTGAAATTTTGCACAGACAGTTCTCTCAATGAGTGGGGAAAATCTTTTTTGTTTTTTTGACAATTCCCCTCCTAAAAAGGTTTTACAATCTAAGTTTATGCCAAATTGATCCCTTAGTTTGTGTCCAGGAGCATTCTCACTTGTTTTTTGAAAATTTGGAATATTTAGTGATCACTGCCCACCACCATTGTTTAATTTACAAGGTATAAAGAAGCATATATAGGTGGCAGTGGTTCATAATTTCCCTTGGAATGCTAGTTTTACATATTTTTTAATTAATTTTTTTATGCTTAACCTAGGTTTATGGATGATTTTTTGTTGGAAAGAAAGTGTCAGTCTGTTGTTGGACCTAGGCTTTTCCCAAGGTCCGTAAGGACCATAAGACAGTGGTGGAAATCGGGAGTACGTGGTGGTATAGTGTATTCACCAACAACAAGTTACCAGCAGCAAATTACCGGCATTTACGAGATGTACAATTTATCAAGATACATAATTTACCGAGATCTTTAAAATTACAAAAAGGTTAAGAATTAAAAAGAATTTACTGGAACAAAAATATATTAAAAGATTTGGCAATCGTTCGATAGAGGGCCCATCCCGTTTTCAGCTATTTAGGTACATCCCAAACTTTTGAAGAAAAATCAATACATGACGAGAAAAAAAGTTAAGAACTTGTACAAGAATTATTTATTCCATTCGTAAAAAAAAAATGAATGGAGAATTTTTAAAAATTATTTGTTAAAATATTGCATCAAGAGAATTGTTGAACACTTTTATTTAAAAAAAAATAAAATTGAATATCTGCACACGATTGCTCATAACCTTGCTTTTTAAATAAACATATATCAGACTTGTAACTTGAATTTCAACTCTTTTAACTTTTTCAGTTTAAATAAAATTGTTGGTTTGTGAAAAATTAAAAAAAACCTTACATTTAAATGATCCATTTTTGAGGCATTAAATTTAACAACTGAAGAATGGAATTGGAAATAAATGATAAATAAATAATTTACCATCATCTTAATTTCTGATTTTTAAAAAAAGCAACTAAAAAATTAGTAGTCAAAAATGAAATGATGGTTTACAATACTTCATCATCAAAAAAGTAAATATAAATATCTAAAATTAAATTTAAAACATTTAGATATAGGAATGATGTTGTACTACGACATAAAAAATCAGCTGAAATTTAACTTTTTAGCATAAATAAAAAAACCCAAAGTGTTTGTTTGTGAAATTTATTTTGTTTTATTTTATAATTTTATTTCAATTTGACCTTCCCGGTAATTTGTATATCTCAATAAATTGTACATCTTAAATTGTTATTGAGAAATTGTTATCGTTGTCGGTAAATCTGCCGGATACCATAATGTATTCTTACTCCTCAATTTCCAGGTTTTTCAATGTCTACTAATGGAGACATTACTGTATACCTGGTTCCCAAAAGCCAGCCTTACCATATACCTAGTTCCCAAAAGCCCAGCCTTGCTGTATACCTAGTTCCCAAAACCCATTTCCATCACTGCACAGATCCAATTCTCCATTCTGTTAACCACTCAGTCACCTCGCACCACAACAACGACTATCAACCCATTAACTGCGGAAGGTGGCAAGTGTAATAGTTATCCATTTGGAAGGTAAAAGATAATCCATTGCAAGATAAAAGCCCTGACTCATAGATAGTACTCAGTTGCCATCAATCATAATAAAACGGAAATTTAATTGAGTTAGCCATAGAACTGCAGTGACGGAAATGACTGTCATTCACAGTTTTGAAACAACAGACAGCAACAACAATCTACACAGCATCAACAACAATAAAATTGTGGGTGTGATGAATGAGACACATAAAGATTGCTAGGTGTACAATAAACCAGTGAAAAATAAGAAAGGTTGTAAAGTATTTCATTGCTCATAACAGATGGTTGCAACAACAAAAGCAACAAAAGTATCTTCTTTCTATAATTAACTCCTCTTCAAATAGCTCTCACCTGGAAATCCACTGCAACCCGCAAATTTCTCAAGTACAGGTAGTGAGCACAGAAGTGACTATTGCTTACTTAATTCCAGATTTTACAAATATAAAACTGGCTGTGGTCATTTTATTTTTGTCCCCAGTGGGGGAAAAAGCTGGGAACTATCATTCACTATGGTCGTCTGTTATCTTTGTTGTTGTCTCCTTTTTCTCAATTGGATAACTTTGTTATTCCTTAATATATTTGAATGGAATTGTGTATGTAGGCTTGTGGGGAGATTCTACCTGGGGCATGGTGAGTTATGGCTGATCAGATTGTTTGTTTACATTTTATAAGCAAAATATCTTGTTTTTGTTTAGAATTGGGACAATTTCTCAAATCTTGCCCGATTTTCCTGGAAAAGCTAAATCAACGTCAAAATGCTCGATTTTGTGACAAAATAAATGTGCCAGTTTGCCACCTTCCTCAAAACCAAAAAGAAAAAAGCAGGAAAATGAATTGCTCTATTCCTTTCCTAAAAAATGGATATGTACAAGCGGTTTTGAATGTAATGATGAATAGTCTGGGTGAATTAGACTGAAATGCTAGTCAAACGGGAATTAATTAGATACTAAACATATTTGGTACCATTGGAAAGCCCATTCTATGTAGATTAACATATGCAAATCCTCCCTCCTAAGCTTTTGGGCAAAAGAAGTTATAAGCGTTTGAACAAGACAGGGTTCAAGAATAAAATTTACTGTCTTTGGTAGCCACTGCAACCAAGGCCCGTCATTTTATCTAAGCTGATGAGTTTAAACAAAGCTAACATGCTCAAATTTGACATAAGTACTCCTCAGGATGGTATCTTCCTTTGATTGATAATTGAATGACCAAACCCTCAGATTTTTGCAAAAATCTTTTAGAAGAATTCCCTTTTTTTCCTGTCTTTTAGACACCCTGACCATTTCATAATAGTGAAAGTACTAGTATAGATGAAATAGGGATCAACCGTGTATAAAAAAGGATCCCATATGGTCCCAAATATGCTTTTATGTTCAGAGAAGCCAGAAGAAAATACAGTTGAAAAGAGAAGCGTAGTAGTCCTGGCACTGTAATAAAGCCCCGTAGGAATTTTTGAGTTGACTAATGAAAACCAATTGGACATGCTAGACGGACCTTCAATGAATATCTTGGGTAAACATTCTAGATCAGTTGCCAAAAATTTTAGCACCATTTTTCATAATGGCGGATTTTCGCTGTGGTGCCCTAGTCAGAAAAAATGAGGTTTTCAGTAAATATGCGCATATTGTATATTGTTGGAAAGGGGATTTCATGTTGAGTAAAGTTTACAAAAGAACTATATGCCACAGAGCAAGTCATTTTGAACTATTTACAATCAAAGGTCATAAACCCTTGTTTTAAAATGAAACACCTGTGTGGACTTATAAGACAGGGGAGGTTATTGCAGACAGATCCACTCCAAAACATAATCACATCTTCCATAGTCTATTGCCCAACCTTCCACAAAACTCCATTGAAATTCATTGAGAACTTTTTGAGATATCGCGACAGAAAAACAGCCAGGACTAAATGAAATGCTCCAATCTTATTAAAAAATTCCTTACATCTAGAAAAAAGTAAAAGATAAATCCTCTTGAAAATTACCTATTGATTTTTAGTAATAATACTAAAACAAAAATTGATTATTGGATTAATCAAGTTTATCTTTCTCAAATGAATAATTATTTAAAAGTTATGAGGTTTGCTTAAACGTAGACACAAGTTTTATAATTGATCATGACTTTGTGTGGTCATTGTGAAAGCAATTATTCAAGCATAAATATAATTTACTCAAAATCAAGTTTTATTCGTCTAGTTAATGTTTTTTTAACTGTGATCCCCATTTCCAAATGTGTTAAATTCTATTGACAATTAAAATTCAAGTCAAGTCAATGTAAAGTTACACATTTTAACTTCTATCTGGATCAGTATGAAAGTAGAAGTCCACTTTACCAAGTCAATGCATTTATATATATATATTTATATATTAAACTCTTAATCCAGTTCAGTATGACGGAAGGAGACCATTTTTTCAAGTCAATGAAAAACCATCATTGATGCGAATCATTTTGAGACCGCATATTGGTGCAGATCAACATTACTATAAACCATACCTAACGATGCAAAGAATTAAAAAATTCTATCCGGATGAATGGACTGGAGGGATACATTATCTAATATACTTATCCTTATATCAGATACTGCATTTACCAATATAAATTACACTTACCAGATTCTGCCTATCCATATAAAAACATTAACTAGACGAATTAAACTTGATTTTGAGTAATTGAGATTCTGTCTATCCATATAAGTGACATGACCAGATTCTGTCTATCCATGTAAGTGGCAAGACCAGATTTTGAGTGTTGAAGTTTTTATCTTATACCATCTTTAATTGAATATCAAAACATACTTTGGATGACACATTCTTCCCTTCCCAACAGATTTCATTTGTTGCAAATCTGGATACCTGTCCTTTGAACATCAATCAATCTATTATAATTCCATGTTCATGTCAAAATGAATACTTTTATGTAAAATAATAAAAATAGTAAATGTATTTTCCAATTTAAAAATAATATACTTTATTGCTTTTTCTTTAAAAGGAATGTATTGGAAACTTATTGTCTTCCTTTCCATAAAATTGTATTTACCCTGTATCAGAAAAATATACACACACGTTTCTCATTGGCTGAAATTCGTCCAATGAGAATGCCTTAAAAGTGTCATATGGTTAGACTCTTGCTGCATGAGGGAGATTCAAAACTGTAAATGGGATCTTTTTTCATCTGGACGACGAAGTGAACACATTGCTTTGGGGCTTCGGTCCCAAAGCAGCAGCGGCCGGGCTTCGGCCAAGAAAGACGCCTTTATTACCCGAGTCTGCCAAAAGTGACTCTTATAAACGTTTCACCCAAAAGGGGCCACCATACTTCAAAATCAAATTTACGAGAGCTCAACTAATCTGACAATCAGCTCTTCAAGACAACAAATTCAACTCTTCGAAACAAAACTCAACAAGGAGGTGATGAAATTCTCAACCCCACAACACCTCTTATGAACTTTTCCCACCACAAAGAAACAAATGAACACTTTAAATGGAACTGCTTCTAAACAGATAAGTCCACGAAGACTACTTATTCGCAAAGACCCAACCTTTTTCTATTTTCCTTCTATTTCTACATTCTTTACACCTTTTATTATTAAAAGATTGGATGTTTGGGAACTAAAAAGTTGTTCACATTGTTTGTTCTTTTCATTTGGTCGAGTCAGGCTGATCCTAATTGCGGTTAAACCCCTAAAAAACACAATAACAGTACCAAATATGTTCAGTCTCTAATTGATTCCCGGTTTAACCCTGTAAAGTGACTTGTGAGTGACTTGCTACCAAAAGTGGATTTTGACTGGAAGTAGGAACACTGAGACCGCAGCATACTCCTGGTACTAATGATCGGGTCCTTAGTCTCCACGTATGTGCATTCTTTATTTCTGCTTGCGTGCGCATGACTGAAACTCACTTCCGTCATGGCTTAGGGAATGACAAGGCAGATAATTCTAGGTAGTTATCTCCTTTGTATTTATTTAGCGTCGGTGTAATATAACAAACCATATACTGCGCGGACTATAAATGAACATTTCTTTTGCCATTAAAAAAGATTTTCAACCATTTTCTGCCGGGACCTTTATACATTTAATATTTTTTTAGTCTGACTTAAAAACTTAAATTCCATCGGATATACTTAAAACAGTGGGAACTGAAAGCTATAACAACCATTAACGTTTTTTTACCTATGTCAACAAAGTTGGAAGAGGTATATATATATTCACTAGTGTCTTGTGACAAACAGTGTTTGTCCACACGATATCTCCAAAAGTTCTGAATCAATTTCAATTAAATTGTATGGTCATGGGTAAGGAAGAATTGATTACATTTTGGGGCGGATCCAGAAATTCTTTCCTTTCTGCATTATAGCTGTATGTCCACCAAACACAATATCTTTAAAAGTTCTCAATAAATTTAAATGCAATGACACTTTGTGGAATGGTAGGCAATAGGCTAAGGGGAAGAATTGATTAAATTTGGGGCAGATCCAGGAATGTTTTATAATGACCTGCCCTGCATCGTAACTATTTATTTGTGACTGATTTTCATTCATTTTAGAGACAATGGCGTTGGCAGAGGTATGCGCTCTCTGAGTGCTTTCTAGTTACCTTGTTCAAGTTGCTGCTGTCAACACTGCTGATGAGCCGCAGTGGACGAGTCACGTTGTCAACACATCCGAGGGGGTTAGTCTGACCATGTCCTCCTTTTTGGAAATAGCCACCCTAAATGTAGACTTGAAAATGTCGACCAGTTGATATCTAAAGCTGGCAGTTAAAGTTATTCGTGTGTCCGCCGAGACAGCCTGTCGAGTGGAAGATAGAAAGAAGAGGAAAAATATCCCGCCCCCCCCTCTTGACAGACAGTACACACGTTCAAATCTAGAGAAGCACTTAAAAGTTGCATTATTTACATATAACACACGCACGCACACACAATTACTCACGTTAACACAGTGGACATGAAAAACAAAAGCCCACGTTCGTACGTAAAACATACCCTCAATCAGAAATACCCCCCCGACCCACACACATGTTCATTTTCATTGAAATTAATAAGTACTGACAATCATTTTTACACAATTATTACACAACACAGACATATACACCCACTTTTACAGCACACAGTCACAGACATGACATCTAAACACAAAAAGATGGACATACAACACACATACCTTTACCTACCTACACTCATACAGTCACATGCATAGAGAATATTAATGCAAACACAGTACACACACACACACAATTAATTTAATCCATTAACAAGCGGAAGGTGGCATGTGTAAATAGTTATCCAGAAAAAAATACAAAAACACAGTACACAGAAACACACACAGAGACAAGGAGATTAATCCAAAAACACAGTACTCACACAAGGAGATTAATTAATCCAAAAACACAGTACACTCAGACGCAAGGAGATTTATCCAAAAACATAGTACACACACACACACACACATGGAGATTAAACTGAATTAGTGCAACAACTGGCTAATACGCACATATCTACACTAGACAGACAGTTGCACATAGAGAGAGAGAGAGAGATAGAGAGAGAGAAGGTAGCACGTTTCTTCTGCGAGTGCCTGTCCTTTTCTGCTTGCAAAAAGAAAAGAGAAGAGAATTGTGTATATAACCACAACAAAATGTCCCAAACGTCTAGGTAAGGGGAAGAAGATAAGATCCGTTTAGAAGTTGGTTCCAGTTGTTGGGACGGACTGGCTGGAAGAAGATGGAATCCTTGGCTGCCGACGTGGTGGTCATAGGAGCTGGACTGTCTGGTTTGTCGGCAGCCTATTACCTTCATAAAACAGATGAAAGTTTACGAATTACTATTCTGGAAGCTAAAGGTAAGAAGAAATGATTATTAATCTATAACAACACCTGAAAAATCTGCTTCTTGTATTTTTAACAACAGAGTTAAGGTCTGTGGAATTAGTTTACCAGAGGTCCAGGGTTCTCGCACAAGATGTGGATACTTTTATTTAAGAATTATGATAGTTATTAAAACTAACACCACAAATGATTAAGGGCTTCGGGTTTATAATTGTTATATTTTTTTTCGCACTAACAAATGTTTTGTATTGTATTTTAAAGTTAAAGCATTAGTCTTTTTTTTTTTTAAGCGCAATGCATTTAACTGTGTGTGTGTGCTTCATTACAAGTTACAACCCTTCGCGTGGAAATGAAAGTGATTATCTCTTGATTTTATTAGATAAAAATACTAAATTGATTTACTTTATTGGTTTTTATTTAGATACAAAAAACGTCCTTTCTTTTCTTTTTTTTTTACTTAACTTTACGTTATGTCGGTCTTGGGGTCGTAAAAAAAGAAGACTTCAAAACAAAACAAACACTGCTGGAAAAAAAACGAGTGTTTTCCAGAAAAGCGAATTTTAATAATGTGAAAATCGCAGTAATATTTTTTCTTTATAAAAAATAAAAGCAAAGATTAAATTCTTAACACATTATTGGATGTAAACAAAACTGGTCTGTTCAAAAAATTAATTTTCTTACCTTAAGCTGAAGTAAATAAACGTAAATGTAAATGACAATAAATTGACAATGAATGACTTTTAAGTTTCGGTGTCAAAAGGGCATATATGATTTTGATGATCTGATACGTTGGGAATGAATGTGATTATCGCCCCAAAATGCCTAAATCATTAGTTTTATCAGTGTGACAAATTATCATTATTAAGTTAATTTCTTTTTTGTTTTTGAATCCTAATGATGTGACATTTGAAAATCTCCCACTTTTTCTTTAGAGATAAATAACTGTATAAATAAAATTAAGTAAATTAGTCCGGGGGTCAGCAGGGGCTACCGTGCCCCCCCCCCCACCATGATTCTACATTTAGGGTACCAAAATGTTCCTTAGGATGTTCTCTTTCAGAAAAAAGGTGTTCCCAAGAAAAAAGTTGGGAAGAACTACCTCATTTGCATAAAACAAAATGGTCGCCAGCATACACCAACAAAATAGAATTTCATATCTCTCTATCATGGGTTTAAGACATGAGGAATTCAAAAATCCACTTTATTTTACCCTAAAACAATAATTTATAGGTATTTCAGGATTTTACAAGGAAGTGTCTGTATACTTTATAGACAAAATTGTGGATATAGTTAATGAAGGAGATATGTACATATATATATATATCGTTGGATCCTAGAATTAATTTTTGATTAAAGTATAGATATAGATATATCGTTAGAAAGAAGGTTTTATCAGCTTCCAAACAGTGCATGTTCCCAATTTGTATCTGTTGGGCTTAAAAAGTTACAGCCCCAAACGCTAAGCTAAGTATTCAGCATTTTACGAAAAAACTTCAAGTACACAGTTAAAGATTTATGAATTGTAGAATTAATTCTTGATTGAGGTTTTGTGTCATTATTTGACAGATGGTGCAGTTATGCATCTTTTCCCGCTTTTTCTCTGTCTCAGTGATGTGAAAGTGAGCAGTAAATAAATATTTACTTTTGTTACAGACGACCGGTCCAAATGGCTAGCCCACATGAAATACGAAAATACGGCTGCCTACTTTTCGGCCGGCGTCACAGCTCAGCCGCTGCTGATGCCAGCCAGTATAGTAGCCAGGCTAAAACCCTTAACTTCACCACCCCCACTTCATTCTTTCGGTCCGTGCTAGCACGTAAAACCTTCGCTCCTCTAAAACTCCTCTTCAGGTTCCGTACGACTTCGTTTTGTCTCTGTTTGTCTCAGCCAAGAATCTCCACAGCGCCACCCTGCACCTCTCCCTCACCTCAACCGATTCTTCGCTACCTTCTAGGGACAAAAACCCTTAGTCTACAGCTGTAATGATTTAGTCACACGTGCCGAATGTAAACCTGATTCCGTCTACCGCACAATGCAGATCACTTATGTCCCTCGCCTCAACCGACAAAATCCGTCCTTGCTAGCTCGAATCGCTTTGTGACTACTTCTCCTACTACTACAGAATAAACCTTCTCCTTCCCAATAACTCTCTCTCTCTCTCTCTCTCTCTCTTTACGATCGTATTTCACTCCGCATGTTTTGTATACACATTTTATTTTCGACATGTCATTTTCTTTGTTATTTCATTTGTAACCACTATCTACATCAGTGTTTCCCAACGTGGGGCGCACGCCCCACATGGGGGCAATTTGATTATAAAGGAGCGCAATTTAAAAATGAGTTATCAAGAACAAATATCTCTGAATTTGTTAATATCAATGGGCAGGAAATCCTACCATCACAAAATAAGTTGTGTATTTAATAATTTCAATGACAATTTGTCTTGGTTTACGAAATAAAGCAAAAAATCAAAGAAACTTACCAAATGTTTCTACAGCATACATTGCACAAACGGGAGGTGTTGGTTGCAGAAAACAACGATCAAAAACACAAAAAAGAAGATCTCCTGTGTACATGGAAAGAGTATTGGGAAGGAGTCTAGTTTTTTTAAAGGTACATTGTTGGATAATTGGAAGAAGTCGCTAGAAGACTTTTATTAAATTTTTTTTTTAGCCAATCTAAAGGTGATTTCATGTGCTGTTGAGTACAACTATAAATGTTTAAAGAAGTTTATAAGTCGACTCGACGAGTGAGCCAAAGAGCTTTTTCATATTGAAATGCCAGTTTTAGGGGTGGTTCGCGGATCAGTTTGATGCATCAAATTCTGCTTCAATTAAAATTCTAAACGAGTGGTCACTTTGCTGAAACACTACCAATGATGGTAGTAATTCAAAAATCAATACTTCTTCCTCCTCTCTCCTCCCTCATGGGCAGTGTAGCCAAACCCTCTCTAGGTCTGATCCGTCGCTCTTGGGATTCAGATCTAACCGATTCTAAACTGCCAGCGATTTTAAAATCACTACAACCCTTAAAACCACCCTGGTTGGTTGAACGCATTTTCTTTTGTTCTGACCTCATCGGCCGCTTGACCCACTTTCCAGCCCTGGTAACCCGTTATGTCCCTTTGTTCATGTACGTCGAAAAACACACAAACACAGAGTGCATTTTATTACATAGAAGAGGTGGATGAAAGCAAATTTGGTAAGAGAAAATACCATAAAGGGCATAATGTTGAAAGCGTGTGGGTTGTTGGCATGGTTGAAAGGATAAAAGCAAGAAGAACCTTGCTCATGCCAGTTGAGGAGAGGACAAAACCCGTCTTACACAATAAAGCTAGATGGGTGGAAGGCTTATGTTGGTTTGAGTAAAGATGTTGAAACACAACTTGTTGAAAAACTGAAATCATGTAAGATATATTGACAAAGATGAATTTGCTGAAGAGATGTTATTCTGCGAATCATTAAGAAGCACCACTACTGCCATTGAAATATATATAATAAACTAATAGATTATTTGGATGTAAATCAAATATCAATAGAAAACCACATCTTGTGCTGCAGATGGTGCTCCTGTTATGATGGGCAAGAAAAATGAGATACTGAATTCAATTATAAAATGTATCAATACTATCAAAGCTAATGCCAAATGTGAGCGTCTCTTCAAACAATTGTGTGAAGATAAAAATGCAGACCATGTAAGACTATTACTTCACACTGAGGTAAGGTGGCTGTCAAAGGGGAATTGCCTGAAAAGATTCATAGAACTATTTGATATTCTTAGTGACTTCTTAAGTTGCAAACCTGAAATGAAACGCCTGTTAACAGTTGCTGGTAAAGCATTTGTGAGTTATTTAGCAGATATTTTTGAAAAACTGAATATGTTAAATAAGTAACTGCAAGGAACAAATAAGACTCTTGTTGATGCAAAGGCTAACATATTTGTCAAAAGAATGTTGCTCCCAAAGATTTTGACCAGTTTTATTGGCTAAAAAGTGTGAGGTAACTGATGCTGCTGTACTTGTCAATGTGGATCATCTGAAAATAATGACCTTTGATTTCAAAGACAGATTTTCTGATTTAAAGGAAATTGATTTTCTATCCTGGGTAACTCAGCCAATGCTAGTGGATTTAACTGATGTAGCTATGCAGTATCAAGAAGAACTCTCAGAAATACAAAATGATGAGTCTGTTAAAACTTTATTCAAAATAAAAGGAACTATGGCATGGCTCTGTGATGAGACAGAAACTAAATACCCAAATTCAACTAGTTTTGCAAGAAAACTACTGTTGCTATTCCAATCCTCATATTTAGCTGAATGTGGTTTTAGTGTTGTAAATGACTTGTTACAGAAAAAAAGAAATCGACTGGATATCACAAAACGAGGAGACTTGAGATTGAAACTGACTAAATTGGTGCCTAGAATAAAAACTCTTTGCAGTAATCATCAAGGTCAAGGATCGCACTAACTTGAGTTTTCTTATCTTGAGGTGAGCTTGATTTTTATTTATGATTTATAATAATTAAAAAATTTAAATAAAAAACCCTTTTATGTAAATTCTTTTTATATGTAGTATTTCACTTCTATATTATATTTTTCAGAACTTTATTTGTTTTTATGTCAAAGGGGGCATCAAGGTTTTTAAGGTGCTGAGGTGGGGCATGGCCCCAAAAAGGTTGGGAACCACTGATCTACATTGTTTGTTTTTACTTCATAAACGGCCCCTCGTGGTTACGTTTATATTTCCGTGCCAAAAGCCAACATGGCAGCTCTCGACTGAGCGGCCAATCCACTCCCTCCGTTTGCATCATGTGACCTCGACTCCCGGACAAAGGCAACCCTCACAGCCTCCTAAGCAGCAAACAGTGTTCCAGCATAATAATAGTCCTTTTAAGGACTCAAAGTCTTTTCATGTGATACCAGCCAAATATGCCAACACAGCCCTTTTCAGGGCCAGCAACAAAGTCTTGCCAAACTATATTAATATGCAAATACAGCCCTTTTCAGGGCCAGCAACAAAGTCTCTCGAATCTATACAAATAAGCACACCAGCTCTTTTTAGGGCTAAAGAAAGTCTCCCCATCATCATCATCATCTTCTTCCCATTCAACACACGAGTACATCCATTTTGCATCTCCACGTACATACCCATAAACTACGCGACCAACCCACGAGTCGCTGACCATAACTTAGCCGACCAACCCACTTGTCACTAAACTTTATTTCAGTGGCGTAGCAAGGGTTCTCAGCGCACGTGAACAAACATAAAATTTATAGAATGTTTGATTACCTATTCAGTTGTGGCTTTTCTTCCTTATTATGTTTTTTAGGTAGCTCAGGGTAACGCTATATTGTGAGTTTTGTTCCGTGACTTTTGTTCCATGACTCTTGTTCCGTGACTTTTCTTCCTGTGACTTTTATTCTGGGATTCTAGTAGTCATTATCTCTGTGTACATATCTGAAATGAATGAAATAAGCTCTTGTATTATTTCAGTTTGACTTTGAATGACGTCTGAGTATGTGTCTGCTAAGGAATTTTTGTGCCCCTTCACACTTGCACTCGGTGGCGACTGCCCCCCTTCGCCTTGCCACTGCTTTACTTACTTACTAACGAGGTTGAATCACGCTGAAAGCACTGGTTCTTAGATGGGTGACCGCTTGGAAACACCAGGTACTGTATGCCCCCACATACAAAAAACGACCTTGTGTCACATTCTGCAGTCGTGAGGAGTGAGTGAGTTAAATACCTACTAACTTGAGGTTTATTTTGGGGGTAAGTAGTAAAACATTTCCTCCTGATGCGGTGATGCGCACACTTGATGACGTTGTAAACAAAACATACACACAGCCACAACAATAATGGGACATCCAAAATACCAATGAGGATCGAACTCACACACGCATACACACAGTGTTATGCACATACACTGTGTAACACGCCCATGCACACACACACATACACTCAATTACAAAGAGTCACTCGATCACTGCTTGCAATAGATTGAAACACCTGACTAAAAACATGTGCGTATGTGTAGGTGTGGTGGGAGTTGATAAATTACACACACATGGAAGTATTGGAACAACGTATGTATGCATGTGTGAACACACACGACTGTAATATGCTTGTAACTGTGTACTAAGTTTAAATCTGTCTAGCTCAAAGCCACAGCAGTGGGGCACCCAGTGAGGTTTGAACACACAAAGCCATGGTTTGCTAGAGACTAGCTTGCCAACGATTGCTTCCCAGTGTAACTATCCTCAATTCATTAATTGTACGTGCATGTTAACTTAGCCTTGAGCACCCACTCTAACTGAAGTGGAAAGCGTGTTCAATGCCCACAAAGCTTCCCAGAAACATGACCTTTTGTCAGGCTTCCCTCATTCTAAAAAGATTAAAATCTCCACCCTCAAACTTGTTTATCGATATCATTATCATCATGTTCGCCCTTTGTGGTCGAAGATGAACATAGCTTCAGTTAGTTCTGAGTGGTGCAGCAGCTGCGGTGCACCATAGGGTCTGAAGTCATGACTTGCACTTTACTTGGATTATAGTGATGGAGACTTACTCACAGCCTCAATAATCTTTGTAATGTTGTTTGTATTATGTCTTTGTTGCTTGTTTGTGTGTTGGTTATTTTTTGTTCTTAGTTGTGTTTAGTTTGAATGCGTTTAGTTCAAACCGTATTTTAGCTGTGTTTAGAAAAGAACAGAAAGAGGCTGTTGAGTAGCTTGCTTCAGCGTGTTTACTCTAACTGAAGTGGAAAGCGTGTTCAATGCCCACAAAGCTTCCCAGAAACATGACCTTTTGTCAGGCTTCCCTCATTCTAAAAAGATTAAAATCTCCACCTTAAGCATACACATATACATACATATATAAACATTAATACATACATATATAAACATTACAGTCTTGACTCTGTCTGCCTAAGTCCAGCTACAAGACATAGTCAGGATAACTGGTTTGGAATCAGAGTTGTCCATTTCATAGACTGGTTGCCAACCATAGCTAGAGAGCCCAATCTGCCCTGCTATTTATCAAAGCTGGAGGGAGACAAGATGGATTTATGCATCTCCCAAGGGCATTAGTGGGAAGTGTCTCAACCAGAGTTTGAACTATTTACTCATACTTGTTTGATGATTAGCAATAAGTTGTCTTGAGTAAGTGAGCTGATCTAGATATTAACCCTAAGAATCCCAAGTTAACTATTCTACTGAATTCAAAAGTAATTGATAATGGTCACAAAAGAAAAGGTCATCATTTGACCTAGAACAGCCTCAAATATAAAACAGCCTTTATGAAAGGCTAAAATTAATAATATTATTCAGTTTGTTTGTATGTATTACGCTTTTCTACCTAGGATCAGTGTAGTATCGGCCCAATTTCTGGCCATTCTGAGTTGGAATTAGTTTTGCTTTTGGACCAAGAAACCTATATAATAATGGGAAGGAATTGGGGAGAGGAGGGGAGGGAAAAAGAAAGTTTGAAGTTGGAAAGATA